>JBANCZ010000162.1:0-51693 GCA_037040025.1 Sphaerogastrella javana | reverse complement strand
TAGGTGGCTTGGCTTGGCAGCAATTAACGTTATAAAATTGAGTTTAGAGGTGTCCTATTCAAGTGGCGAGCAGTGTAATATGATTACGTACCGATTATTGAAGAATGCATTTTGAAATCAGCGAGTATTGTAGTGTACACGAAATATAGTAATTTCAATTGTATCAGTTACCAAAATGTAAACTATGAAAAAGTTATTTTTTTCAGAGCAAAAATAAAACCCGAATAAATTTGACATTTTTTTAACAGCTTTAGCTACGAGGTACTAGGCCGAATGAAATCTAAAAATGAAATGAATGAAGATAATGTGTGACTGTCTAGTTATCGATTTGGATTTCAAAGCCTACTGTATTTTTTTTTTTTGAGTATAATTTTTTTTTAATTTTCTAAGCATTTCTATTTCTAGTATTTTCTTTGCAGATGCATTGGGAATTGAACGGATTCATTACTTACATTATTGGAAAAGAGTATGGCTCAAAGATCCCAAGATGTGTGTATGGAAAAAGCATGGTTTTTTTTATTTAATATCCTCATCAATATATACGTTTGTAAGTGTATGTATATAAGTGTGTATGCGCCAGGTTCTATATTTCTTCATCTAATTTTTGGAGTGCATCCGTCATGAATTAGGCTGTATTTAGTTGAAAAAGAAGTAAATTAGCAATTGTTTGGGCATATTAGTTACATTAGCTAGTAGTGGAAATATTTCAGAAAAAAAAAAACCTTTATGGTAACATGAAAATTTCTTGTAATACTAAATATATTATGGGTCTTATAGCTTACGTACCTTTTTTTTTGAATGACTCCATTTTGAACCCGGAAAGCATTAAAATGTAAACAAAAATTTCAACTGCAACAGATAACATTATCAAAATAATAAACAATTTATGCTTTCCGCAACGAGAAATAACTCTTAATAAATTTGTCATTTTTAAAACAGTTTCAGCTCCGATGTTCTTGCTTCAACCAAATCTAGATATATAATGAAATACAATTTGTGAGCGACGCTTAGTAACAATATTTTTGGATTTCAAAGCCTACTTTGATTTTTTTTTTTTTTTTACTTTTTTTACGAAATTCATGTCATCATGGTTAGTGACTGTATGGGAGCTACATTCCAGCCAATGTATGTTAATATTATTATTATTTTATTTAAATCGTTTGTAAATGTCTGTTAATAGTATTTTCTCTGCAGATGAATTATGAATTGGACGGATTGAATACTTACGTAGATGTAAAAGCGTATCGCTTACAGACCCCGAAAAAGAACGCCAATCTTGCGTATGGCGACGCAATTATAGATTTGAATATCCTCAGCAATATATATTTTTTTATGTGTTCCTTTGTTTTTAATTCGTAATCTAGTTTTTGGAATACCACGTTTTCGCCTTGAATTATTCTATATTTAGTTAAAGAAAAAAGCCTTCTATTAAGAATGGTTTATGCATAAAGGGTAGGTTAACTGAAAGCTGAAATATTTAACGATATATAATTAAAAAAAAAAAAATAACTAATCTTTATGTCTTCATGGTAATATTTAAGTTGTTTATAATAACAAATAGAATAAGGATCTTATAGCTTACGTACTGTTTAGGAATGCATCCAAATTGTTCTCAGTAAGTATGTAAACGCACATGAAAATTTCAATTAAAATAGTTAACAAAATCAGCATAACAAAAACTTTATAGTCTTCAAAACAACAAAATTTCTCTAAAAAATTTAATTTAATTTTACGAGCTGCTTCAGGTAGAAGGTTCTTACTTCAACAAAATCTTAATATGAAATGAATTAATATAATGTGTGACTGTCTAGTTATCGATTTGGATTTCAAAGCCTACTGTTTGTATTTTTTTGCCTTCTATTTTATATTCTTGTCATCGCCATCTGTAGCAGCAGTATGGGGGCTGTATTAGAGGTAATGTCGGTGCAATTACATTTTTAAATTTCGGAAAATTTCTATTAATAGTATTTCTTTAGCTGGTGAATTATGAATTAAACGGACTTAATGCTTATGTTAATATAAAAGAATATCGCTAAAAGATCCCAAAAGGGAACATACATTAACACTCTTCACTTCTCGTCCGTTGTTTTTTCTTAACCTACCTAACCTAGTTAAAAATAGGAGTATGTTTTCAATAGCTAATGTATATAAGGTACATTATCTATGAGTTGAAATATTATAGGATGTATGTTCTAAATTCAATAATAAGCAAATAGTATATAATAATATAATACATATAGAATGGGTCTTGTAGCTTACTCACCGATTATGAATGAATCCTTATTGAGCTTAGCGCGTTTTTTTAGCGTACACGGAAAATAGTAATTTCAATTGTATCAGTTACCAAAATATAAATTATGAAAAAGTTATTTTTTTCAGAGCACGAAAAAAAACCGAATAAATTTGACATATTTTACACAGCTTTAGCTCCAAGGGTCTATCTTCAACCAAATATAGAAATTAAATGAAATAATATGTGGGAATGTCTAGGTAACAATACTTTGGATTTCAAAGCCTACTGTAATTTTTTTTTTTCCTTTTTTATTTAGCGTTATTGTTTTTGTAATTGCAATTTTTTTTTCTTGAAAATTACATTAAGTTTATTAAAAATCAATCCTTACAAAGGACTATGACTAAATTAACTTTTAACATATTAACATATATATCGGTGGCTGCCGGTTGTGTAAGGATATGTTTGATAGATTTGATAGGTGGTTTAGTTATAATATACTAAAGATATGGTATTACTAGTGAAAGCATGTGGGATTAATAAATAGGTTAAGGAAGTATGAGAGATAAATTATAGGAGGGTGGGTATTGAGTGAGCTCCTTATCCGGTAGAATACCGGGTGTCTTCTTTATGTAGGAGATCCTGTGGGTATTTTCTTTGAAGCTTTTTTCTTGTGAGGCTGTTGTCGAGGGGATTTATAGCTAGTGTATTTGGGTGACTTTATGGTCTTCCAGTGTATCTTTTGCACTATTAATGGATTTCCCTTTTAACCCATGGGATGCCAACCTAGTAGTTGATCGGCTCGTTATCCTGGTACGGGTGTACGTTCGAGAGGATTCTGGGGCTGTGTTACTTTTCGGCATTTACAATGATGTTCCAATTTTTTAGCCACGGATCGATGGTATAAGATTTATTTTTATTCAAGAAGAACTCGTCTCTGTCATAGAATTATCAATTGAAACATTGTTGTAGAGAACTGTTTACTGTTTACCTATTCCTTTTACAGTTACTATTACATTTAGTTTTATATAGCGTGTTTAAAGAGTCTGCAAACCTATAAAGTATATATATAATCACAAGTTGATTTAGTGCGCGATTGAAATGAAATTGGTATTCATAGAAGATATTTCGCAACATACCTTTTAAAGTCAATAGACCGTTATGATATGAAATGAAACATTTAGATATTGTTGTTTCTGTTTTATTCTACTAAACCAAAGAATGAACTATACACTACAGAAAAGTATGATTCTACATAAAAGCTTAGATGTATGTGCATTTCGTTTATATAAGATCAGCAGTGATCCTTGGCATTCATACAGATTGATGGTCGTATTTTAATTACGTTGGGCTTGTTTCGACTTTTGGACGTCGGGTTTTACTTGTGTTTGTGTGTTGTTCTTTAGTTCTCGGTCTATGCGTTCCTTTGCTCGGAATATTTTTGATTGTAAATAGAGTGAGCTGCCCACTGATTTCTCATTGGCCCGGAATAAGTGATCGTAGTTACGCTGGATTTGATCAATATTTGATAGATTATCCACGTTTAGTATCTGCTGAGCTTCCTCCAGAGACATGCCTTTGATAGTTTTGCTGACAGTACTCGACTTCTTTTTATTTTCCTCCATTTCTTTTTGAAGCTGCTGAACGGCAGCGCGCGTTGCTGAAATCTCATCGCGCACAGACTTGACCAGAGCGCGTCCAATCGACTGTGATCCGTAATATAAAATACGCACCAAGTATTTAGCCATATTCACGATATTGTGCCACCAATTGTCCCTGCAATTTTAATAAACGATATTGAACATATATGTACAATATGTACGAAATTTTCAATGTGACAAATGAATGAAAAAAAGTTATTATGTATGAAATGATATATATTTAGTTATGCCTGTGACAAGTATTGTATGCAGTACTTGTAAAAGTGTTTTAATATTATTCATATTTTTATTTGAATATAAATAGTTAAAATGTACATAATATGCAGAAGAAGGCATAAATGACTTGGACAAGTATTCTGGAAAAGATCGACCGGATAAGTTGTTTCGGGCATATACTGAAGACTGTCTATATAAGTATCTTTATTTAGATCTGGTAGATTACCAGGTCTATATGACCTACAATATTAATATTTGGCAAGAACATTCTTCTACGGTTCCGGCAGATGAAATTTGGTTTAAATTTAGGATAACTCTCCCCAATCTACTACAAACGATTATTCATAAAATATAGGGACTTGAACTGCCCGGAATATTTTGTAGTTATATAGTAAATATCAGGTAGCGTTAATTAAAGGACCGACATCGTTTATGTATTTTTATTTTAAGAAAGAACCTTTAATGTTCTATAATAGTTACTGTAAGATAGTTTAAGCACATATTATTTATTGGTTGGGTATCTTTATTTCATCCGGTTGATGGAAGCTCGAAATCCACCCAGTATAGGCGTTCTTCAGTGTCTGTGTGTGTGAAGCTCATAAACAAATTATACGCAAATTGAGTGACTTCCGGAAAGCGCAAGTTTACCATGACACGTACACAGTAAAAGAGATGGAGAGCGTGAGGAAGAGTGCGAGAGAGTAATAGACAGTCAAGAAAGGCGAGAGGAGAGATATCAAGGGTTAGAGTGAAAAGAGAGACACAGGAGTGGATGGGTGGGTCGTCATGTTAGTCTGCGTTGTGTGCAGGGGTATTAACATAATTGCAATAATGACTTGTTGCCGGCCAATGTCAAATTTTGCAATTGCACCCAGTCTGGCTTTGACGGGACGCCCCGGAATTTGTGGCCATAATTTTGAGTCAAGTTGTTAGCAGTCGGCTTCATTTGCATAAGCCCCACATCTTATTAAAGCAGTCCAACTAAAACATATACTATACTGTATAAAATGTAACTGAACCCATATCTAATCTGGTTTAGTGTAATTTCCATTCAGTGGACATTCGCAATCTGTGCTCCGTCTATAAGCAAATGCACAACAATTACAATTGTAATTTTACCAACATTCAATCTGTCTCTCTCTGTCTGTGTACCAATGTCGTTCAGTTTATCTGTGTGTTCCTCTGTTTGTGACTTTCGTTCAGTTTCCACTGTCATTTTGTTGTTGAAATTCACAAACTGTAATTGATCACATTTGCGTTTGTCATTTGATTTCATTGTCTTCTGTGTGGAGTTGAGAGAATCGCTTGGATTTACGTTGACTCATTTTGGGTCCGCATTTTTCATTTGGTGCCCTTCCACTACGTGCTCCGGCTGCTACTGCCAATTTGACTCCCCCCTCACAAAAAAAAAGCCACACACACACAGTTGATGGCCCTGTTGTTATTTTTGTCGCTGGTTTCCACCGCGCCAGCTCATTCATTATGCAAACACCTCTGATCCCTCTGCGTTATCCAAGGTCCCCAATATTGGCCTATGTGCCCAGTGTTCTTTTTGCTCCCTAAAATCGATGGTCTGGTAGCTCCTCCTCTCTTCGGCTTTTTGTCGGGATGCGTTTTGCGATTAGTTGACATTTAAACTGCAGCTACCGTTTTCCCTTTTATCACATACACTTGCACGTTCCCAATCCCATTCCCACTCCCAGTCCTATTCCTGTTCCCTCACCCATTCCCATTCTCTTTCTGCTATTTTCAGCTCTGATCTGTTGTTGTTGGCCTTGCAAAAGCATTTTGATTTCCGCACTGAATTTAGCCAATTTTAATCCCTCGACAATTGTGGTGCACAAATAAAAAGCTAAATGAAAAATGCAATTGATAGTTGTAACAATTTGACAATTTATTTTTTATTGTATGACATTTGATTTGATTTTAAATCAAAATATACAATTTCGTATATTCGCAAACCATAATGGAATCTCTTTTAAAATTATATGATACCTCTAACGAAATTTTTTTAATTATTATATTTCAGCATATTTTGTTCTATAGTCGCCATTTTTGGGCAGTGTATAAAATTTGACGAAACAGAAGGCTGAAGGAAATGATGGCACCATGGATAGTCGCATGACGGGAAAGGATTCACAGAGAGAGAGAGAGAGAGCGAGAGAGAGACTGTAACAAAAGCGAACAGTTCACTATTTACCACACATGAACGTGGCTTCTCAACGGGAGCGAATAACGAATAGTGAGTGAGTGCAGTGAATGCAGCAGTGTGATTTCAAGTACCCGTACGCCTACTAGTAAACGTACGAGTACGAGTCCAAGTACGAGCACGTGAATGTGAATGTGAATGCGAATCCGAATCGAAATCTGAATGAGAATGTGAATGGGAGTGCTAACGTAGGTGATTCATGCCGGGGCAATGTCACTGAAAATGGTCAGGCCTAGTGTCTGGTGTTGCCGTTTCGCGGTTACCATTACCCATTTATACTCTATAATTCGTATCATCGATTGGTCGTAATAAAGTATATAAGTTTCCCATGAATTTATACAATTTTTTTCGGTTGTTTTTGATTGCAAATTAACTAAAAATTAAATTCTAATATTTTGGGATTTGTTCTTGATGTACTTTTGATCATTGCATTGTAGCTAGTCGGGCATGCCCGACTGGTAAATGTTAGCAAGCTCTATTGCTCTATTGCCGTTGTGGCTAACATGCAAGCTTAGGATTTGGAAAACAATTTCGCTGTTAGTGAAATGTCAACGTCAGGTCGTGCTTAGACTCGAACTCCAGCTGCAACTCCTCCTACTTACCCTCCACATAAGACCGGGTAGAACTGAGTTGCCAATGCTCATTCGAAATACATTTCCCACTCTCATTTCCAATCCCAATTCCAATTTCACTCCCATAACCATACCCATTTCCACTCCCATTCCCATTCCCAATCTCATTCCCTTCCAAAACTGCCTATTCGGTAGTGCCGAAACGTGAAATTTAAGAGCGCACATCACTAATTAGTGATGTGCAATAATCGTATGGACTGTATGCTGTTCAGGCGAGAACCTAAATGGGCAGCAGCACCATCCATAGAGTATGTGGCCAACGGGCTCCATTGAAGGGTGGGAAGGCAGCGAAAGAGACGGGTGCACGTTCAATTTTGTGCTGTTAGTTCGAAAACTTGCAACATTGTTAATCAACTGTGCGTGTCCCATAAGTTGCATTTGAGCTTGACCAGGCGATAGTCGCTAGTAAAATGCCCTATATTTAACAAATAGTACATTTCATTTGCTTAGTATAGATATTTTTAACAGTTTTATATACTGCATTCATCCAGAAACTCTTTCATCGTCGGGAATGGAAGATTAACATCCTCAACTCTCTATAACCCGATAGCAGTAAGGACGCAAATGTGGCCGTTATGCGACAATCTCACTATCGAGGGTTTCTGTTGACCTAGTCTATCCAAACATATGCTCCGGAATATGTAATATTTTAATAAATATATTATTATTATATATGTATATATATAAACAAAGTACATATTACAAATGTAATACATTCAAATACATGCAGCTTTAAATGTTGTATTCTCCATTCGCCATTGTTGATGTTAGAAGATTTAGGTTTGAGGTCTGATAAGGCTGTAGATCAACAATCTACTCCTTTTGCAGAACCGCCTTTGTATGTACTAGTGGTATATGTATATGATATAGTGCTTATAATGATTAGTTTTTGTATAAGGGCTTGTCACATTTGAGAGAACATTTGCCAACACTATTCGCTGTGTTCCGGAACGTGCTTTAGCACACTGGCAGTGCGACAACTTGTCAAATCTTTCAGTCTTTTTGACATTCAGTATACGTGTATGTGCATGAGTGGGATAGGATTGGTATTAGTTTAGATCGAGGTGTTTGTGGGCGTTGGAGCCGCTGTTTGGTTTTTACGTGCAATTTGCAGCGGCTTGTAAATAAAAGAGCTGACATTGCAACTCCATATGAATGCATATATGTGTATGTTTGCCTCTGTGTGTGTGTGTGTGTGTGTGTGTGAGTGTGTGTGTGTGAGTACAATCGGCGATATGGTTGTATTAAATTGACCAGAAAAACAGCACAGAGTGGCTGCCTAATTGAAATTTCATGTACTGAAACAAGTATGGAGAAAGTGTGACAGCCAGAGAGAGAATGAGAGAAAAGTAGATACAGAATAAGGGAGACAGCTAGTGGATAGTATTTGTGTAAAAGTGAGACAACCACAGAGCAGGAAAGAGAGCGAAAGAGAGAGAATATCGGTGCTGTGAGGCAATGGATTAACAGGGCTCCGCTAAAACTCAGTAATTACAAAATACAACATAATTATTTGCGAGTGGTAATTGTGGTCACCTCTTTTGCCCTTTTCAGTACTGTATTGCATTGGACAATTGCATAGGTATAGTTGTGGTAATACAGTAACCAAATTTGAGCATATTTAACTAAAGGCTCGCAAAACCATACCAGAATTACCGAAATATTATGTCTGGAATATGAAAGTTCGAAGCATTAAATTTAATACAATTGCGAATATTTAATATGGTTTTGCATTGAACTGACATCAATCATCAAAATAATATCAGTTGGACGCATAAATTGAAGTTTCTGTTCGTATAGTAAGCTTTTTTTTAAGAAGTAAGAGAAACCCTGTAAAGCCTCTTTTACATTTACAGAAAATATTTGATACCAATTTAAAGCAATTATATTTTACAATAAATGGGGGTGGTCTGTTTAAAGTTTACCTATTGGGACAGTCTACTTCAATAATCGTTTATTGTGGTCCTAGGATATTTGTTTAATCTTATTGTTATAAGCGATATCGCGTAAATGGGCGCATTTTCTATGACTTTGGTTAATATGGTGATTACTCGTCGAATTTTAGCTTCTACTTGACCTAAGGTCAAGGGTATACCCACAAATAAAATTGTAGTGATGTCAAATCTGGTGTTGTCGGCGAACAAAATCATCACTTTTCGTTATCAACCGTCCGGGGAACAAGGTTTTCAATAAATTCATTATTGCTCCGATTGTATGGCATCTAGCCTCGTTCTGTTGGAACCAGAAGTTGTTCATGAATAATGGGAAATACAAATTCGATTGTCATGGCTCGGTAACGCTCACCATCGATGGTTATCGGAGCTCATTCAACGTCTTTGCAATACTGTCCGACGATCGTATTCACGCAAACAATGCACCAAACTTTATTATTGGAGGATTTTTAGTGATATTTAAATGATATGATTATTTTTCGCCAAATCTCAATTTCACTTTCTATGAAGTGTACTGTCCTATGGCATGAATTGCCATCGATTTACGCTTCCAACGTGTTATCATATTTGTTGATCTGTTAGCGCTGACAAAAATTTAAAGTGTGTTGCTGGAGCGGTTAGTTTTAAAGTTGAACTTATGGTTCAAATTTGTTTTAATCCAGTAGTCTATGATAAATCGGTGTGGATATAGCATTCCTATAAAGGCATCATAGTTCATTCTCTCGAAGTATTTTCATAGCTTCAAATCAAAATAGGTTTTTATTTAAAAAAACAAACAAACGTAAAATTTGGGGAAAAAAAAAAATTAAACAAAAAGTAAATCTAATTTATGCCAATAATAACGTTATTATTGCAGGCAATCCACGATTAATCGCAGAAATGGCTCATTTTAATAATCAATACGACGCGAATAACACCAACACCGACTACAACAATAATAATATAGTGCATGTGGTGCCGGATGTACAGCCAGCGCCGGTCATTCAAGATGTCGAGATGGAGGTGGAAATAGGGCCGCCACATTGGATCATTCGGTTCGTTTTGCGTATGGGAGTTGGCGCCCTCACGCATCCGTATATGTATGCCAAGACATTGATGGAACTTGGTCACGAACCCTTGCCGGCGGTGCCTGGTGTCAACTGGCTGGGCCGTGCCGCGAACTATCTGCCAAATGTACATCAGTACGTGGTCCACATCCGGAATACCGATGGTTTCTATGGACTCTATCGCGGATTAGCTGCCCGATGCTGTGGTAATGCTATCGCCACTGTGCTGGGGGATAGTGTTGTCAATGTGCTGGGCATGCAACCTCAATGGTCGGGCACAAAACAGCATATGCGTGTATCATTTGGACAATTTTGCTGCAATCTATTGCGTAACGGCATTGTGATCGTCACTGGATTAGCACTATCGCATCCCTTGTATGTGATCAGTGTACGTCAGATGGCGCAGTTTGTGGGACGTGAATGCATCTACGAGGGAATCCGTGATAGTTTTCGTCACGTGGTGGAACAGGAGGGCGTACAAGGGCTGTATGCTGGTTTTGTACCGCGGCTGCTCTATGAACTGGGCGTATTGAGCCTGACTAGTATCACAAGTGTCATTTTCAATCGGTTCTTTCAGTTGGAAACCTACGATCAGGAAATTAATAGCGCTTTTTGGCAATACGGTGCCACGATACTGTTCTATCCGTTGCAAGTGGTCGGTTCTTGTATGGCTTGCTCGGGTTCGGGTTTAATTGCTGGTGCTCCACCGTGTATGCCTGTTTATGGACATTGGACAGACTGCCTTATGGATTTGTATGCACGCGGTGATCACTATCGTGGGGCATTTCTCTTTAACCGGGCATTGCCCAAGAAGCAGTTTTTCCAACGCATTCCCGACATCTTTCCCCATTCGCGGTTCTATCCAAAATTGTATGTAGCGGCTAAATAATACTTGATTACCATTTAGTAAACATTGGAGGTTACTCATAGCTTGGACTTTGCGAGAAAATTTTCGGATTTTACACATACCTAACACACATCTAAAGGACTTTTAACTAACTTTTAACGAACATCTAACGAATACAAGACAAACATCTAACATATATTTAATAAAAATACTGTAAATTTAAATTTTTGTTTCTCAATTTTTCCTTTCCTAATTTTCGATCGTTCGAGTATTTGGAAAATTGTATCTCACTTAAGATATTTACTTATATTCATCAAATTGTTGAAAATATTAAGGAATGAAATCACATAGTAATAAGGTTCCTCTATCGGTTTCGATTTTCGAAATAGAAATAAAACGGTTTTAAAAATGGAACGGTTTTAACGGTTTCGGATTTTGGTTTCATTTCTTGGCAATTATACCTTATGTATATATTTGTATGTATTTTATTTAGCAAGCAATAGAACAATCGTTTTTGCACTTGAATTAAGCAATTAATTAGTGCTGCGACTAAATTAGCTTTACTCTGGCTCTCAGTGAAGTAAACTAAGCCATTATGTGGATGCCATTGTTGTTCTTAGAGCAGCTTGTACTAATTTGAATTATTCAGGCTTTGGAACACAGGGACAATACATTCACAAATGCACACACACACTCACTCACACACATACACACACACACATACACACACGCATAGAATGGACACACATGTGTGGATTCTCTTTGAATTCATAAGCGAAACATAGAACTGGAAATGTTGTTGCAGCTAGTGTAAGTGCTGCTGTTTCTTCATGGCTAACTACAGCTGCCACTCTCTCTCTCTCTTTTCTCTCTCTCTCTCTCTCTCTCTCTCTCTCTCTCTGTCTAACTTCCGCTCATGTACAACTGTTATTATTTCTTCAGCTGCTACAGGCAAAATGTCAACAGAGATTAAGTGACTGAAATCTGTTCATGTACATGATTTTGTATACTAAATGAAGAGTATACATATATACTATATATATATATATATATACACACACACACATCAGTATGTGTGCGAGAGTGAGTCTGATATGGAGGCAGAGGGAGCTGGCAGATGCATATAATGAAAATATCAAAAATCTTCAACGAAATGTGCCAACGGCTTGTAAATTTGGACATCTTGATGAGGGGGGATAGCAGAAATCTGTGTATATAAAGGGTCTTTCGAGTAGAGCGGGTCGATGTTTATAATCTGTGGCTGCATATGTCAAATCTGTTTAATTTTATTCAGTCACTGGGCATTTGAATTTTAACATCGACCCGTTTTTGTTGAAAGACCCTTTATTTGAATATATGTATGTGTGGGTGGGTGTATGTGTGTGTGCATATACCATACAAAAGCTTCATTTGAATGCGACACATTTGTGATTGTTTGAGTGTGTGTGTGTGTGTGTTTGTGGGTGTTTTGTTGTTCTTGGTGAGGTTCATTTAGGCCAGAGAAATCAAAAGTCAAAAGTTAACACAGTCCTCAGAGACTTGAGCTTAAAATAATGGACTAGTTATTACATATGCTCCACGTATCTGTCTCTACCCTATACCTCTCTCTCTCTCTCTCTCTCTCTCTCTGTGTGTGTGTGCGTGTTTGAGTAGGTGTATGTGTAGGCTATGCACTGATGACGATGATGAGTACGACACATTTGACCAAAATGCCGTATAGACTTAATAACCAAAAAATGCAATCAGTAACTATGTAGACAGACCGTAGAGAGACCAGAACAGACTGCTAACAACTTCTCCCTTCTCTGTTCTCCCTTCTTCCCTCTGTCGACACCCTCTTGCTCTTGGCCTTGATGCTGCACTGTATACACCCTGCTCTATTCACAGATCAGACTTCAATTATGTTTAGTTGCAACTAAAAAGAGTAGAGTCGACTCTATAGTCAGGGATTGCGTTGATCGCATAAAAGTGAACACTGCAAGCAGTGTAATTGCAAGCTGTGTATTTACAAGCAGTGCGGAGTTTAACATAAGCCAGTAGAAACTTTGGTTCATTTTTAGCGAAATGACACGAACCTATCATACACATTGTGGGGCCCTTGTTCGGGTATGCATAAAAATGCTTACCATAGTCCAGGCACAGACAGCTGTATTCCCACTGTTGCAGTCGGGCAGACTGCATTATTTTCAGGTTCAACTGCATTCGGTGGCTGGACACACAGACAGATAGACAGATACACAGTTGGACAGACGAACGAACATACCGATGGACTGGCAGTTAGGCCTTGTGACATTCACGCATGTATAGAACATTATCATTATCATGATTCTCATCATCAGCATTCCGGGCAATATACTAGGCTTATATACCCTGTATATCAAAATTGCCTTAAGTCCAAACTCTATTTATAATGTTGCTTTACTTTTTAATTTAAATTTATCTTTGACTTGTTAAGATTACAATTAAATTTTTAAAATTTAGTTTTACATTTTAATAAAAATCTAACTATAACTAATTAAGATTACAATATTAATTTATTTAATTTTAATTTTAATTTAATTACTCTCAAGCTTTAAATAATGTGAAAATTATATTAATTAAATTACATATTTAAAAAAAAATTGCAAATGCAAAATCATTTTCATATAATTAAAAACCTACATAGAGAAGGAATTTTGTTCTTCGCTATTTATTATACTTTATTAATAAATAGCGAAGAACAAACTTCCTTCTCTATGTAGGTTTTTAATTATATGAAAATGATTTTCATTAAATATATATTTTTTAAGAAAGTAAACATTATAATTAATTGTAATGAATAGCGAAAGTATTAAAAATCGAAAGCAATGTATATGAATATGGATGTTTTAGAGAAGTATAAATCTTTGATAATATAAAAATTATATTATATGATTTTAATGAAATATATTTATAATATATAAATTTTTTTAATCATAATAATATTTTTAAAATAGTAAATATTATAATCAAGTATAAATATTGAAAATCAATAACAATGAATATGGAGATTGATATTTTAGGGAAGCAAAAATTTCCATCTCCATTTAGGCTTTAAAAAAACAGGAAAATTATATAATTATAATTAAATAAATATTTTTTTTAAATAGAAAATATTTAAATAAATTGTAATGAATAGTGAAATAAATTTTTTGCTTCTCTAAATTACCCATCTGCTTCGTACTGGGTAAAAAGCAGTTGTGCATTCCCTCGATGCAAAGTGTTTTCCCAGATTTTTGCTTTTGTAGTAGTATTAGTAGTAATAGCAGTAGTGTTAGTAGTAGTAGTAGTAGTAGTAGTAGTAGAAGTAGTAGCTGTTGTTATTATTGCTGTTGTTGTGGTTATTGTTGTGTCGCCCAGCAAAATGCAATTAGGCTAACGATGCAACACAATTTTGTCTTTAACTACGTACAACGAGTTTGGCTAAAGACTGAAACCAGAAAACTGAAGACTGGATACTGAAGGATATTACTACTTCATTGTATTGCAACTGTTGGAGTGCTCAAATTCCGGCTTATGCAATATGAAAATATATATGTGATGAAATGTGTGGAGTTTTGTTCAGAAAGGAGGCACTTATTGAATATTTACTATATCTGTATAAAATGTACTTAAATTCATCTATTTATATATAATATGTCTGTGTGCTTTTCTATCCTATTTATTATTTAGGAAGCTGCAGTTTTGCTTTTTAAAGCCTTTCCTTTCATTTCGCATTTGCATGCCTATGATATCCATCATCATATCCTCAAACTATGTAGATTTTGCTTGAACTCACATCGTACCAAAAATACTAATATGCTTGAAGTAATCTTTTTCTTATGAATTTAATTTCTCTCAAAATATCTTGTTTTGCATGCACGTGCATGTCTATTCTTGTTGTTCCTGTATTGTTGGATGTATTTGAGTCGGAAATGTTGAACAATTGATGTACTAGTCAATTATAGTGAATGGATATACTATTTAGTATTATTATTGCTCTGATGCGGTCGCACGCATCTCGCCTTAATTGGTATTAATTTTATGTAAATTAAAATTTATGGCTACTGCCGCTCAATCTATTTAATAAGCTCACAAAAAAATGCAATTAAAATGAAGAGAAATTTACTGTTCTACTGTATACATAACTGGATTTTATCGTACATTATAATTATAGTTTTCCTTCAATTTGTATTCCAGTTATTATAAATTAAATTTATTAATTAATTATTTATTTTAATTTAAAGTATTTGTATTATACATTCGTTAGAATCTTAAATAACAAATGATTTTAGATATGTATACAAATTTATCGTTGTAGATATCGTTAGAAATAGCCATATTATAGGGTATTGACTAGTCGCTATAGCTTTTGCCGTTCAATGAGATATATATGATAAGATTAATTCGATATTGAAATATTAATATTAATAATTACCATTAAATTACCCGAATCATATGTTCTACAACAAATAAATGCATTTATCAAAGGAAATTTGAAGCATCAATTATGGTTACTAAAACAGAAAGTTTGGAATGTATAGACAACTTTTTTCAATAAATTAAGCAACCTTTCGATTGAATCCCCCAAATTCACTTGTACATAAATTTTAATAAAATGATATAACTAGAAAAAAATGTGGGATTTTGAAGTTAGAAAGTTAGTTAGCATTGACAGTTATAATGCTATGATAAAGGTTTCTCTTTTTTAAAAAAGGTGTTGATAAAATTTTCCAAATAAATTTAATCTCAGTTAAATCTCTTGTTAATTATTAAACGGGTTCTTCATATATTTATATTATCTCTATCTCTCTATATATGTATATCTATCTATGTATATATATAAAGAAAGAGATCGTATCATATAAAAACCGATCTAGTATTTTAATACAGTGCATTAGCGTGAAACGAATTGAACCTAAATAAATATTGCACATAAATAAATAATTAAGTATATAAATAATTGTATTGGACAACAGCTGTCTAAACAATGAATAGAATTGGTAGGCGAGTTTTGCTTGCAATTGGTAAAACATTGAAAGTAAAAACAATTAAGATGAAATTATGCAAATAACACGATCAGCTTGTAAGATATATGATAAATTGTTTAATATAAATAATGTCAGGTGTTGAAATGAAATACTCCTTAATGCAACAGATCAGATGGTGTTTTGCAGATGCAATTACAGGGTATTGTTTTGTTAGTAATATATAAATAAGAAATTAGGTGTAGGTATTAAACTAATTTTATTTTGATATTCTCACATAGATCTATTTAAAATCTCTTAAGTTTAAAATTAAGGTAGAGATAGAGGTATTTTTTTTATGACAGGGCACCCGACTGTAGCACCCTTATTAATATATGTACACGTTTATGTAATCAAGAAGAAACGCATTCATATTTTTTATTGTTACCTTTCAGATTGCTTAGCTAATTATTGTGACAGCTGTCCGAAAAATTTGCAATTCGAAAAGTCAACAAAAGTTTTGTACATAGAATTCGGCTATAAAATGATAGGGAATGCAGCGGAGATTATCAAATCATCCAACGAAGCCAAGTCAATCAGAAGATGAGCAACAAAATCTTGATCCTGGGATCCATCCTTCTCCTCGTTCTATGTCTAATAGACACAACACGAGCTGATGCCTGTGTCGAAGTTAATGGCGTCACAGAGGCAGGATGCACAGATTGTGCAGATGAAACGATGACCCTAGAGCCCGATTGCATTACAACAACGGTAGCTACGACGACAGATTCTACCACATCCACTACAACGACGACAACAACCGTGGCAACGTCCTTAACCAGCTCTGGTTCCAGTTCCAGTTCCTCTAATACCGCAACTGTGGCTAGACTCCGTCGCAATTTACATTTCAAAACATTGATAATACAAGCTCAAAAAAGGCGATTTCGCAATCTATTGGCTAGACGGTTCAGGAACAGGCGCCTTAACGGCAATACGAGAATCGTGGCTCTTCGAAATGTGAATATCAATAGACGTCGTGTTCGATTGGGCTAAATGGTAAAATCACTGATAACATGGACTCGCATATGGAAAGATCTACAACATTTTGAATATTTGAAGACCGCCGAAACCAAACCTACAATTTAATCGATTGAATTAAATAATTGAATAAATCTTAAAATTGCATCGAAAAAGTGTTTTCTTATGATTTGTAATATGAATAAAATATTGGGCATAAAAAATACATGCTCTGTCATGTCATGTGCGCATACCATTTGCTGCCTTTGGGTGCAGAGGATGAAGACATATTACGCATACGCTGCATTGGCCTTGACTACTACAACAACAAGAACAACAGAAACCACATTAGCTTGCTTGTGGTTACAATATTATAACATAAATCCAATTAACTGTTAACACACAAACCCACCCAAATACACACACACACACAGAGAGAGAGAGAGAGAGAGAAAGCCACACACTGGCACACCAAAGGTGTTAATCGACGTAATTTTGATGTAAAACGAGCGATGAGCACGATGATATTGTATATTTTATTACCGCATATGTGATGCGTAATTAACAGCAACAGTAACAACAAATACTATAGCAACAATAACAACAACAACAACTATAAGAACAACAACAAAAAAACACCAAAACCCATAATAACAATAGGCAGCCAGGTTAATGAGCCATCATTGATTATGCATATGAGCTGCGGTAGGCGTGCATGTTTGTGCGTGTCTGTGAAAGAAAGAGAGACAGCGGGAAGAGAGAGACAGAGAGAGGAGGAGACATATAGGGAGTGAGTGCGAGGATGAGAGTGAGTGTTGTAAGCGAGTATCGCGGCTTCACACATCAAATTAAATGCTACATATGCTAATGAAATCAACCAAAATTATGAGCAATTATGAATACCTTAATAGGTTTACCAATGCCACAGGATATGAATACACTTCAAACATTTACTATACCATATATGATATAATACAAAACAACTACAGAGTGATCTAAGAAACTTTATAACAGCATATGTACGTTTATTTCACAAAAAGAAACACAAATTTACTTGATCCTTGAAATATTTCATTTTAAAAATTAAATTGAATTAAACTAAATTATTTCAAAAGAAATTATATCCTCAAAAAAACTTTCTTAACTGATGTTAATAAAAATTTATATAATATTATAGAAAATAAAGAAGAAACAATTTTAAACAAATTATGTATTTTTGTTAAGAACTCTCATATTCGATGTAAATAAAAAATTATATCACATAATATATCATTATCAATAATTGATTTAAATGAAATTTTATATTCTTGTTAACATCTTTTTTGGTAAAAAGCTATATAAAATTTAATAATCTAAAATAACAATTAAAAAAACAATAATATAGTGTATTTTTGTTAAGAACACTCTTTAATAATGTTGATCAAAAAAATTATATTATATATATTTATCAGTAAACGTTTTTAAATAAATGATATATTTTTACCAAATTCTTTCAAATACGATGTTGGTCAAAAATTTTATTATAAACTATAGGGTCTTTCAATAGCCAAATAGCCGACAAAACGCTTACCCGTCGCTCTTCACGGTGCCCCACATCCACCTATATATAATTCAACAAGTCTTCTTCATTTAACTATATACTTTAACCTTTTTAGTTATTTATTAGTTTACAAAATATGTTTATAAATTTTATAGACACTTTGAGTAATCTATCTGAATAGCAAATAGCACACAAATTAAAATATTGTCATTATATTATGAAAGACTGTTTTTGTCAGTGTACTTATATGCATGTTGGTGTTTTTGTTGATTCCAGGTTTAAAGTCAAGGCTATTGTTTAAAGTTAAGCAAAACAATAAAGCAGCAAGCAGACCAAGCGTGACAGTCAGCCAGGTGGGGCAGGTGGGGCAGGTAAAAAACGCAGCCAGGTGTAAATTACAAACTTGTAAGATTTTTGTTGGCATTTCCTGCCTGCTGCCAGGCCCAGCGCCTTCTCCAAGTGCCGCACACCTGCCAGCTGCCCCATCTCCACCTGAAAGAGATAGGTAGCTTCCAGCTCGTTGGCTGGGGGCATGCCCCAAGTTGCTGCAGTGAAAGTATGAAGCGACTGCAGGAGCTGAAGGTAATGCCAACAATTACGCAGCTGAATATTTTATGAGCCAAGCAGATTAATATGAATATTTTATTATCATTTTAGATTCAGTATTTCTTACAGAGTCTCACAATCTCTCTCTCTTTCTTTTACTCATTCTCTCTCCCTATCGTTCTCTGTCTTTGTATTTTAGAATTGAAGGCGTATTGTCCAAGTGCAGCAGATCTCCACCAATCCATCCCTGGCCAAGTCAGGACACTACTGCCAAAGCTAAAGCCAAAACCAACTTGGGAGCGTGTCCAAAAGTATTCGTTATATGGCTTTGGCATTTCACTGCTTTTCTTCCGAAACACCTCAAAACTATACCCTTCCTTTCCGTGAATCGGTTATATATATTTTCATAAAAATTTGGATTAAATTTGACAGTTTATATGTAAATTATAATATATATTTTAAAATATTTAAACATAAAATGAGAAAATATAATTTTTCATTATTTGCATTTTTCGTTTATTTTATCCAATATTTAAATATTTTATGAAAAGAGATCATTTAAACTTTAAAGAATTTACTTTATAGTTTACATTAAAATATAAATTATTGTTAAAATATTTAGGTAGTTATATAATATGTTCATATAGAGAGTGTATTCAGTATTTACTTAATCCAAGACAGAATGCTTTAAGCCCTACAGCTTTTTTGCACCTTTCAGTAGAGTCAAAAATTCTTTTTGCTGTTGGCCAAAAAACAAACAAAGCAAAAAATCTGAGGTTGAGCCACAGTAAGAATAAAAGAGGGATGAGCGAGGGGCAGAGAGGGACATTAGAGGAGTAAAGCAAATGTGGTGAGAGCGCAATTTATGACCACGAGCCTTCAAAGGGCCAGGCAGCTTGGCTCTAAATGTTTCTCTTCCAGGCATGCTAAATAAAAACTGGGAGCCAAAACAAATTTTAGGCGCTACCAACACTTGAAACAAAAAAAAGAGGGCTGAATACGGCAAAGTTGGTTTCGTCGAGAGCACTAAAAAAAGATAGGAAAAACAAAGTGAAAAAATAAAAATGAACAAATGTAAAGAAAATTTTTCATTTGTTGCGTTCAAAATTTCATGTGCTGCAGTTCTGGCAATTACAGGGCCCCCTTTGGAAATGTGGTACAAGTAAAAAAATCAGACAGAGGCATTTTCCGGTGCTACCTGGCTTACTGTGTGGGCATAGTCGTAATATCGTCATCATCTAAGACAAGGCACCAATAAATTCGCCCAATAAATGCGCTTTCAAATCGTACAGCCACGCCCCCAAAAACGCCTAGTAGCTGCAGAATGCAAGGCGGTGCCGCAGAGAGCCCAACTACGGCTATGAAACGGCACCGATTGATTTATGGATTGCCATAAAACGAGCGGCGCTTTAAAGCTCTCAGGAAAAACAATTGAAAATCCGAAGAAAACTGCAGTTCGGACATGGCATAGTGCTTCAAAGCATCAGCAGAAAAAAATAGAACAAGAAAGATAGAGATAGATCCAATTCGATGAGGAGCGATAGAGAGAGGAAGAGAGTTGCACTAAAAAAGAGGGAGCTTTAGCACAGGGTAGCTGTCTGATGCCTAGAGTATAGCTGACTTTGGTGGCAGGCAGCTCAACGTGTTGGACGCAAAGCTGTCATGTTGCTGCGATATACAAAGCCTAAAACAAGTTGGCAGCACTATGCTGCATCTTGGCGCTGCTACCACTCTCGAATGGAAGTTCTTGCAGTATGATTAGTGCACTTTAGGATCTTTTGGAATATATACATACTATATAAGAAAACAATAAAAATACTTATAAAAATTTTGAATTATCTATTATATTCTGTGGTGTTTGCTGTTGTGCGACTTTGATATACATATGAGAACTTGAAGATGTGGGCGTGTAAAATCCCGCAAAGAACATACATTCAAAATAACTCAAGTTGAAGAATATTTGAAGCTTATTGTTACCACGGTGCCAGCATGAATCACGTACGACTTAATAAAGTCCCTAGAGTAAGCAGCACTGTAAAGCTTTCTTTTTATAATATCGTATCTATATCTAGGTATAGGTTAAGCCACCTGTGCAACAGGCAAGATCCAACTCTTTGCACCGCTACAAATACAGTGGTTGTGCTTTGCTTGGGCTCTATTGTCTTGTAGTTATTCCATCCAGGTTTTGTGTAGTTTCACTCATTCTGACCACATTGCCTCAGTGCACTTCAATCAAAATCAAATATTGCAAGCATCATGACAACGGGAAGCACGATGCACGGTGCTTCGCCACCCACAGTTTCGCCTACTCGTGGCCGGGATGAAGTAGATTCTTCAAACTCTTACAACTCCAACAGAACACCTTTAGAGTTATGACCAGGCCCATGTTACGAGGCCTTTACTGTTACAGCTTCCATATGGCGTAAGACAAAAAGAAACCAAGGCATCGCATACTGGACTTCGAGCAACATTTTACACTGACACTTTTTCTTTTAATGTATGATTTTCATTATATACTACAATCAATATTATATTTCACGTCATGGAATGGTTTATCATTTTTATTAATAAATTTGAAATTCATAATCGAGTCATTCGATTCAAATATCTTACATTTATAAATAAATTAAGTAGTTTTTCGTAGTGTATTTGTAAGGGATTGTAGATTCTTATTGGCTTTTGTTGTGCTTGGATAATACTCAAAATTGATGATGGTGAGGCTTGTTCTGCTGGTTTTGGTGCAGATTCTGTGTGTGATTCTGATGCTGATTTTTGTACCCGTTCGATTATTCGCTCTCGCTCTCGTTTTCCTTCTGGTTCTCGTTCTCTTTTCTAGCACTCATGCTCTTGGTGCAAAAGGCTTGATTACGCACGTTTATTACTGGTTGTGGCTTCGGTTTCCAGTTCTCTTCATACAACTAACAGTAACGTATTCCGGATTCTGCATAGCATACTATCTTTTGAAAAGAGACGCATAGACAGAGCGTCCAAAAGAGCGAGAGAGAAGAGGGAGAAGGGTGTTACGAGATGCCGAGCTCATCAATATGCGACGTGTGAGCTGAAAATGTACAAGATGATTACTTGCAAATCATATGATTGTGATTGGGATTATTGAACACTCATACACACTCACACACACACACACATACACACACACACACACTCGCACATAAACATATATCTACATATATACACAGCACACACATTGCATTGTTGGGTTTTCTGTAGAATTTTACTTCAAAATGCATTCGAGTTCATATTTCTTTTGCTTTTTGGTTTTTTGCTTTCAATCCAAACTGCCCTCCCACTGTGTCTTTCACATTATTGTATTGCATTGTACTCCATTATTGCATTTTCCCTTTGTTAGTCTTCAATTCGAGTAATTAAAAAGCCGTCCAGACCATAACAGATATTATCTTCAACAATCTATCGGTTTGCTTGCATTAAATATGCACGCAAAAAATGATATCGAATTTGTGTATAAAATTTATAAAATATGATGATAAAATGTCAGATGCACTGACATTTCAATACTATATACACTCTGAAAGTTATGCAAAACCTGACAAATGAATACGAATTGTTGCAAAATATAAAGTAAAAATTAAATTTAACTTCAATCTTATAATAAATAATATCTCTTTAGTTACAAATATGAATATGTTTGAAGAAAGTAAAAGAAAATAAATGTATATAATAAAATAAATTGATCTTCAATCTTATGATAAATAAAAACTATTTAATATTTTAATATTTACTTATTTAAATAGTGAATTTTGCAATAAGGAATGTAAGGTCACAAACTGAGCAGATTAGCGGAAAAGTAGTATGTACATAGTAGGGTTTACCTTGCATCTTCCAGCATGTCAAATACAAAATTTGTTGACCCTTTTGTGTTTGTTAAGCATTGGGCGTTAGAAACAGCTATAAAAATAAATCAAAAGAGTAACAAAAAACATAAGAAACATAAAATGGTGAAAGGGTTTTACAACGGCATAATGGATGACTAATGCAACGAGACCCTACAAAGAGAAGCTAGAGCGATTCCATATCAACAAGTTGCTGGCTGTTAAATTCCAATTGCATTTGCCTGATTGCCTTGAAAATGCACATTTTCTAATATTTAATTCAAATTTAATTTTGTGAAATGTTCGAACGGCGAGTGGAGAGTGAAGAGTGACGAGCGGCGAGTGAAGAGTGGAGAGTGGAGAGTGGCGAGTGAGGAGTGAGGAGTGGCAAGTAGCGTGCGATGAGTGGCAAGTGGCAAGCGGAGAGTGTCGAGAGGCGATTGGGGAGTGGAGAGTGGCGAGTGGAGAGTGGCGAGTGGCGAGTGGCGAGTGAGGATTGGCAAGTGGCGAGTGGCAAACGGAGTGTGGCGAGTGGCGAGTGGCGAGGGGAAAGTGGTAAGTGGCGAGTGAAGAGCGGCGAGTAGTTGGCAATGGCAGTGTCGATTGTGCATTGTGCCATGAATATTAATTTGGATTTAACGCGAAGCAGCAATGCAAAACTAAAACCTGAATTACAACTAAATATTTATAACTCATTTTGTGTGCAACACATACACTCACACATAAATGATAGAAAAAGTGCAGACACACATAGATAACGAGTGAGTGTAAATGAGAGAGAGAGAGAGAGTGAGAGAGAAAGTAAGGGAGAGAGTAAAATACGTACGCCTTTCCCCATAAAATATACACAAATGAATATTTTGGGGCGTTGTTGTTGTGTCGCGTGAAAATACACAAAATTAACTTGTATTTAAAATTTAATTAAAACTTTTGCTGTTATTTACATAAACCATGCATGTGCCAGTGCTTCCCTGTGTGTCTGTGTGGGTGTGTGTGTGTGTATGTGAGTGGAGAAGGGTGTCTTAGTTAGAACACACTTTTTGTTGCAGCAGACAGGCGATGGGCGTGTCATGGGGTTACTACCAACTGATACACACTGAGCATTAAATTAAATCATATTGTATAAAACACACACGGAGAGAGAGAGAGAGAGAGAGAGAGAGAGAGAGAGGGGCATAAACAGAGGGAGACAGAGAGAGGGTGTTTCGTTTTGTGTTCATTTGTAATTGAAAGTTCATGCACTATTTCGGGTTTAGACAAATGAGTGTTTGCATAAATAAGGCACCTATTGGCCATGGCCATGGCTACTGCCACTGAACTGTTGAGCGGTTCTTGTGGTCTTTTTGGGCGTTTAGCATAATTAGTCCGTTTGACCGCGTTTGCTGTGAAATGTGGTTACAGCTTGCGACTTAACCTCAAAATGCATTCGACCTAACCTAAAATCCAAACCGGGCTGCAAATTATCAAGCGCAAGTTACAAATGCAATTGCAGTAGCAGCTACAGGCGTCTTAAACATTTAATGATTCAAGAAATACCCTGTAATTAACCAAATTCCATAAACTGGCATATGCAAATTGATATAGGGTTTTGGCTTCCTTTAGCAAAATTTAGCACAATTTTTATATCATAAACAAATACCCCATTATTATATAATACAACATAGTAATACTACTATTTGTATGGAGATTATCAATGGTTACATTGGCAATCAATTAATTAATTCCAAAGTTTTTGACTACTACATACCCTGTACTTACCTTAGTATGAGTCGGATAGGTTTACTATTATTTTTATCTAATTTTAGCACTTATTAAGCTATTGGCTATCAGACTCAACTACCAGCACTAACAAGCTAATATACCCTGGGTAACTGGGGAGGTATTCAACTCATCTGACCACGGATTCATGTCAGAGACCGTGTTTGTACAAGAGTAAAATTTCAATTTATGGCACATTAATTTGTAATTAATTTTTGCCATGTGAAATGGAACATCGAAAAGAAATGTCATGGAATGGAATGGGTTGGAATGGAATGTCATAGAGTAGACAACCATATGCCGGAATTAGCTGAATTTGTTGTATAAATTTGTATTTGTATTTTCATTTGAATTTGAATTTGAATTTGTATTTGAGGTATTTGTATTTCCATATCCATTTCCATTTTCGTTTTCGTTTTCATTGGTGTTTTGTTGTTTTTATTGTGATTTTACGCTAGTTTAGTTTCAATTGCGTCCAATTAAACATGCGGTTACCCATTTCCGCTGCACCCTACCAAAATTTAGAGAGGCACCAGAGACAGAGATAGCAGAATGCCCTGCTCCTCATCTCCCTGATTGGCTACTCCTGCTCCTGTTCCAGATATCCAGTTGAGCGAGCTGCGTTCTGCACGCGTTTTGTATTTTTCGGAAATTGAAATTGCATATTTAAATAGTGGAGGTATTGGTGCCATCTCAGTCTGTCCCAAATAACATCCCAGCACCCTTACTAACCCTTGTGCTTCAACAAAGCTGTAAAAACGGAAATAAATAATTGTTACTGCTTGTAGTTAGGCAAGTACTCCCCAGAGCCTAGGCTCTCTTATAATTCCATTACTCTTGTTTTTACTTATACCCTGTACACAAAGAATATGAATGTAGGGTATGATTGAACATCAAGTTGGTCCTAGAAATACAATAAATTGATACTTATTGAAGTTACAATCAATTTCGATTGTCTTGCCAGATTATAGGGTATTTTAAAATGACTCCTGCGAATTAGATGAACTTTTCTTGCTTTTCGAAATATAAGGTACAGTTCAACACAATTTATATTTTAATTTCAATTTTCTATCAAACGAAAGTCTGTTTTAATCAGCTAACCGGATATTGTGTTAAACTTACCGTTCAAAAACCTTGGCTTCATTATTTATAGATGGTGAATTCTATATGAACCACAAACCCAGCTGAAGATTATGAATGTAATGTTCTATCATTCATATATTAAGTGGAATTTTTGAGATGATATTCTATAAAAACTTTCAGTACCATAGACCTTACATAATCAAAAAATATAATATGTTTAATTAAATTAATTCAATTCCATAGTTTAATTGGTTTAATTTTGTTTTTATTTCTTCGTTTTTTTTTTTTTTTGTTTTTGTTTTGTTTTGGTTTTTCACATAATACTTTCAGTTATTCGACAATTTCATTCTCCCGTTTCCCGATTTGTATTGTGTGTGGGCAATATAATAGAGATTAATAGACAGAAGCGTTATATGTGTAATTATATTGCGGGTTTCTTGATTTTCCATTTAATATTTCTTTTTTGTTTTTGTTTTCTGTATTTGTATTCGTATTTTGTGGTATATGACATTTGCTTGTTTCAGTATAGCATATGTATGTATAGTATTACATAGTCGTATATATAGTCAATTGTATATATGCTTGTATATGGCAACAAATTAGTAACTTATAGTCGTCGCATGTGCTTTTACTTGTATGGAAATCGATTTCTTGTTTTAAATTTATACAAATAGACACTTTTTCTACTATTCCTAATGGGTCGAGGGGAAACAATAATAATTGCACGAATTTTTAGTAGTTTTGCATTGATTACTCAACTCTGGCATCGATAACGATAAATCAACAATAAATTAATCATATATTATATTACAAACTGAAACTCTAATTTCTATCTATATATATATATATATATATATGTATAACTAAGCACTATCATTACTTGTCCGCTGTCCAGCACATTTTGTAGTTGTATCGTGACTTATCGTGTATAATCGATTATAATATATTGATTATTCCAATAAAAAAAAAATACAATTATTATGTTTTGTTCTACTTATGATAAGCCTAGAATATAGTTGCATATTAATTAAAACGCGCTAATATAAATTTAGTTTAGTTTTTATTTAGTTAACGATAGCTATCGATACATTTTTGGTTTTCGGCGCTTTGCTCTCAATGTGTATGTATACTCAGAAATTTTGACTAAATATAAATATTTATAGTTATTTTTAGTTATAATATGGCATATATATATATATATATATATATCATTGTTAGCTTGGGCTATAACTTAATGGCTTAATCCTTAACCTTGTTGTACAGTGTACGTGTATAGTGTGGCTCTTAACATAATGTACATATACATTCATATACATATACATAATAGTGTAGTATTCACTATATATAGTATATATAGTAGTAGCTCTATTGTATGCTCAACTTTTCAACTTTTTACCGCATTGTCTAATAGTTCTTCTCCATCACCATCAACTCTTTCTAAATATGCAAATTTTAGTTATTGTTGCTATTTTTTTTTTTGGTATTTTTACTTTAGTTGTAGTTGTCGTTGCTGTTATTAATATATAGTTCATAGTTTCGTTTATATGTATATATATTTTTTAGATATCTGTATACTTTATATGAATATTCGGTTTCCTCTTTTTGATTTCCATTGTTTATATTCATATTTCTTCCAATATGTTGTGTATTCATTAATGTTATTTCTTTTGTTTTGTTGTATTATATTATATAGGTATATAGATATATATTTCGTTTTTTACTTATTGTCCACCCATCCAGTTTACGGAAATTCTTAATTCGTTCGTTTGTTCTTTGTTTGCAGTTTAATTCTAGTTTGCTTTTAAATACCCTTGCAAAATTCAATATAATATATGCGATCTAGTACGGTCTCTCCTCTCATTAGAAAAGAAATTCATTTAATTAGCTACCAGTATTATAAAAGTATGTGTCTGTAAGGAAGATCCGGAAATCTGCAAAAAGTACATTTAAAAGTAAACTTGCTTTGAATCTTTGTACAAAAAAGTGCCAGGATTGGATTAATTAAAAATATTCATGGTCTAGTGCATCATGAGTTCGTATCACAAGGACAGACGGTGATATGGAGTTTTACTTGACCGTACTTCGGCGGTTGCGTGAAAGAATCTGTGGAAAAACGACCGGAATTGTGGGCAAAGAACTTGTGGATTTTTCACGACGACAACGCGCCGTCACATCGAGCTAATATTGTGAACGAATACAATGTCAAAAACTCAATAAATACCATCGAATAAGCTCCGTATCCGCCAGATTTTACCATTGAAGACGTCTAACGAAATTCGGTACGGGAGTTGAAGGCTATCACGGAAAACGCCTAGAAGACTGACAGAATAACCGGAATATGGGATTGCCTCTAAAGGGGAATACTTTGAAGGCGACAAAATAAATTTGGATGATTAAATGGAAAATGTGTGTTTTATTAACCCAGTCTCGGTACTTTTTTGACGGTATGTATGTGTATTTCTTTTAATGAGATAAACTAAAAAATTTAGTTATTGTTAAGAAATAATTATTTTTTTTTAGATCGTAATACCGATATTAATATCAATAGTCGGAATATGCATCATAGAGCAAGATAGTAAGAGAGTATTCGATTTTGTCATACAAAGAACCACAAATTTGTGGTTGGCCTTATGGAAAAAATTTAATAAATCGTAAAAATTGAAATTATTTTGCAAAAAAGTAAATGTTGAAACAATAAAGCTGCTGCATAATCAATAATTGGCCATAAATAAAATCAAGCAAATCCGTAAACCCCTAAACGAAGCAACACATAAACAAATTTCAAATGCAGCAAAACGCAAACACACATCCAAAACCATATATATAGACATATATAGATATATAGATGTATGTGTATGAGTGTTTTTATATTATATATGTAAATGAGTATGGGGCTCGGAAATATTTTATATGTTACATATTATAATATGATACGGCAGCAATTAATTTATGGCCAACAGGACAATGAGGTAAGTCCGGAAGTGTCGCCTGCTAGTCGCACTTCCGCTTGGCTAGTCCAAAATCGAAAGCCTAAAAACTATGCATAAAATACTGAATTTTAGACATCAAATTAAATTTGCAGATTACTGCATAATTAAGCGTCTGTTTTATATATTTATAAGGTTCGCTTGTTTTTGCATTCATTTTGCATTCTTAATTTTTGCAAATATTTTCACCTATGCGTTAATTTTTGAAATATGAAATATATTTAAATATTATCTTACATAAAATCTGCTTCTAATGAGAATACTCTGGATGACGAATCCAACATAACTGATTGATTTCAATTCTTGGAACTTCTTTGGGGGAAATCTTTTGGATGATTAATGTTTTCGCTACAAATTGTTGAAGTTATCTTTCTCTTTGAAATCGGATCATTTTATACGATATTATACTAATCTTGGATATATTCTGCAAGGGTATTTCAACTTTGATGATGGTCCAAAGTTAGTTTGTTGTAGTAGTATTTTAATATATTTTGCTTTTCGCTTTGATGTTTTAAACTTTATGTTCTGTATTTATTTAACTTTTTAAATAATGAAACTATATTTGCTTTTATTGCTGTTGTTGTTTTTGTTGTTATCATTATATAGTTGTGTCTGTTGAGCCAGGGGGAAGTGGGGAACGAGTAGGTATGTTGCTAGTAAAACGAATCCTGAGCTCGTTTTAAAAATGTTAATAAAAAACCTGAATGCGGCATCAAAAATGCGAAATGCTTTTCCAGCCTCTGTTGCAGTTGCAGTTGTAGTTAATATGGATATTGTTGCAGTTGTTTATGTTGGTGTTGTTCGATAAAGTTGTTGTTGTTGTAGTTGTTGTTGTTGTTGCTGCTGTTGTTGTTGTCAACGTATCAGAAGACCCGTGTCTGGTGACCAGCGATTCGCCCGATAATACATATCCTTATACATCGAAGGACAAGCATTCAGATTCTGCATGAAGTTTAATAATATTTCGATACACAATATAGAATGATATATCTTTATAGTATACTAAATATACGATAGCAACATATCTAATTTAGAATAAATGGTATTATGAATATACTATATAAAATATATGATATGATATATATATAATATTTGATAATAGTTATAGTGAACATAACCAACAAATCATTCAATTTATTCTAAGATATATTGTGTTGTCTAAATGAAAGTCATTATTTTGAGCTTACCTTATGACGCTTAAAATCTATATTTGTCCTTACGGTTCTATGGTGTAAACTTTGCACGGGTCGCGCATTATTGCCTAATGGAGCTTTCGGTGTACTCTCAGAGCCCTGCATCAGTCGTCGGAGTTGATATAACTGCAATTACAAAAACAATAATATTACATGCCACGATTACATATATCGATGAGCCGATAAGCTGTTAAGCTATTAAACTCATAAGCCGATAACTGGAATATTCATTACACTGAATACCCTCACTCTCTC
The DNA here is from genome assembly GCA_037040025.1 of Sphaerogastrella javana. Lineage (NCBI taxonomy): Eukaryota > Metazoa > Arthropoda > Insecta > Diptera > Drosophilidae > Sphaerogastrella > Sphaerogastrella javana. The sequence continues at coordinate 21,709 of JBANCZ010000162.1, read as the reverse complement.
TTCCTCTCTGACTCTCAAATTACTATTGAAAACTTTTCACTGATTGTGATTGTAACTGAGTATTACATACAATCTACAATTAAACTGCAATCCAGTCGTGTCAGAGTGGACTCGTCATATAAAGTAAGCTAGTAACGAATAAATTCGTAAATTGCTTTCAATTGAATGTGTTCAATATTAAAATTTGAACTAAAATGATGCATTGCAATCGAAAAGAACATGAGAACAAATAAACCTATAGTTACTAGAGTTCAAATCACTCAGTTCAGTTTGAGAATATTGCTTTCATATTCATACTTACACTTTATTTTAAATTGAATGATGCTCATGTAAAGTTATTTAGGTGGATTAGAATGTTAAAACATTTGCTGTATTTCTTCTTTAATTAATTAATTAAATGATTGAATCATTAGATAGCACAAGTGTTTAATATCTACACTAAATGAACATTAGTTAAGTGCAAACTCGAACAGTTCAAGTTGGGTTGAGTGGAATTTATAATTGTATTATTGACACTTTCGAGTGTTAATTGGTTTATAGATGACTTGAGATGTCACTAATCACATATTTTAACTTCTATTGAAACTAATATGAAATTTTTAATGAACTTGAATTTATGAATAGTTACAGTTTATTTGTTCATTTTCGATGTTTGTTTCATGAAGTTCAAGAGATGCTTAACACGAAATTGAACATACATATTTGATTATCTCTAATATTGTTATTATAATTATTATATTGAAAATAACTTTTTATAGCAATTACAAAATTACCTTCTGACCATACTGACTGCGCTTTATATATAGTACAGATACATATATATATATATATATATGCAAATTGATTAAACTAACCAAATATTGTTTTTTAATTATGCGCAGAAACAGCGCATTGACCGCTACTGAACCGCGCTTTAACCGAAGCTCAATTGATGAACAATTTTATAATTGCATTTGCAATACACACACAACAAAATAAAGTAATACCAACAACAAAAAAAACAACAAAATAAATCGAAATAACATAAAAAAAAAAAATCAAAATGTGCAAAAAATCGACCCTAATTGCAATTGCAAAACGCAAATGCAATTCATTATTTGCGGTCGCTGTTAAAATCAATGAAACACCAAACTACTTACAACCTTCTCTTCTTTGAGGTCCTTTATCACATTGTTCAATAATCAAAATTTTGTTTTCAATCGAATATGTTACCTCTTGCTTGGTGATATAGATGGGCTTATTAACTATTATCCAGACGGTGCTCTCCCAGCAGCCCGGATGCGTGGTGGATCCCTCGTACGTGATATAGTGATCCGTATTCGGCAGTAGTGATCTTACAGATATGTGACGTATAGGTGTGGAAAAGCCTGAAATAAAAATATTTCATTGAAACATCATATCTACTATTGATCGTTGTACGATTTCAATATAATAATTTTTATATGCTGTTGTATTTAAAATTTCTTGCAATTTAAGTGTTAGAATGGAAGCTTATGAATCCAACAATACGAATGTTATACAAACTATATTTACTATGTAATAAATAATCTTTAGAAGATTGTTATTGGCAAAAGAAAAATTGCATAATCTTTAAAATAAATGTAATTTATAAAGTGTAAATAAGATGTTTATTCTTTTAAGTATATAAAGTCGATCATCCCTGTTTAAAGACATAGTTTTGTTCATAGGGTATTCCACTGAAAGTTCAAGGTGCAGCTAGAAAAGTTGCCTTAGGGCTTCAAAATATAGTACAAATCGTTTCTTTGCCTTTTTATTTCTCTCCCTCTCTATCTATTTCATTCTCTCCCTCTCTCTCTCTCTCTCTGTCTGCTGGTTACATAAAAATATGAATGCAAAACGTCTACGAATAGAAGCTAATGAATAATTCAGACTAGACCCTTTTTCGCTTGTCTGCGTGCTACTTGGGCTCAGGGTCTGCCAAGTAGGAGGTAAATGCATTTCTTGGGGCCCTTCGAGTTGGTCACTTGAACGTCGGCGCTCGAATTCATTCATACAAATCATTATGCCAAGCCGGAAATGAAGCGCCTCGCGGTTTATGGTACGGCAGCAAAACGCGTGCGGAATGTACTATGTGTATGTGGAGGATGTTTAAAGGAGGGGCATTCAAGGCATTCAAAAATGTAATAATTTGCATCACAATTGCAAGTTTAACATCCGTGTTTAGCTCTTGCTTACAACATGGACTATTTGCGCACTTGGAATAGCAAATTAATCGCAGACATCGATAGTTACTATCGTTAAAATATTCTTGTTACTATTAATGCACTGTTTTATAGCTAAAAGAGTATTTTCATAACGATATGGTAACTGAAATTAATAGTTGCAATTGTAAACTAGATAATATTATTATTAATATGTCATTTAAATGCGACCATAACCTACATTGGGGAACTAGAATGAACGGATTACAACGATGGTAAGCTATTTCGATGACTGAATGTATCGTTTAAATATAATAATTGTAGATTCATCCATTTGTATAGTTTTAAATCTAGATTTATTTTGGCTATAGGCAAAAATCTACATCCTGTATGTCTTATAATTTTCTAAAATATTACGAACAAACTAAAATTTCAATCTTTTATTATATAAAATTATTAATTTAAACTAACATCATCTAATTTGAAAATTTTAAAATTAATTATTAATTTTATTTTATGTTTTTAAATGTATATCCTTTGAACTCTAGAATGCAAAATCTCTACATTTTTGAATGTTTGCTGTAAATTTGAAGCGTATTTGGATGTCGTTACAAATCTTTGGATAATATGTTCTTTCACTCGTTCTGTTTCAGTTTTTTTGTTGTTGTTGTTGTTTTTTTTTAAGTACTTTAACTGTAAAGTTGTTTGGCTTGTTGTTGCTTTCGCAGAAATTGGCCGCATATTTGCAGTAGTCTGAGCGTTTTTAAAAGTCAAAAGGCAACTCGTAGTTAGAGCCAAAACATAACGAAGGCTTCAACCACGACTACGACTACGACTATGACCACGACCAGGACTACGACTACGACTGAGGCTTTGGGTATGGCTAGGGCTGTGGCTATGGCAATGCTTGTCCGGCAGTTTTCCTTTCTTTTCTTTCTGTATTTTACTTGATTTTTTTTTTTTGACTTGGCCATGGGGTTGCATAAAGTTGTACGACCTGTAAAAAGGCTATTAAACTGAGACCACTGAATGAAACTGGGGTTAAGTTAAGGTGCGGCTAGTGGATGGAATGCTGTGGGTGGGGTAGGGTGTTGGGGAGTGGGTGGGAAAATTATTAAGTGTCGGTTTAGTGTAATTCGAGGTTTCATTTTCGTCACTTTGCGCCATGGCGCCAATTTTGTGGCAACTCTGGCAGCAGCAACTCTGGCTGTCGGGTAATTTTTTTTATGGCTTACTTTGGGACCTTGCCACACACATAATTATGCTGTTCTTGCACTAGTAGTCGGTGTTGTTGCTTGTTGCAATTGTTGCCGTTGTTGCCGTTGTTGCCGTTGTTGCCTGGGAATGACATCATAAAAGTGCAGTACACACAGTGACGAAGAGTAAAGCCAGTCAGAGCAAGATGGAACTGGACAGAGCGAGAGGGGGAGAGGGAGAGTGAATGTGAGGGTGTGAGGGCAAGGATCCGGTCAACAGGAATGTTGCAACATTTCCGGCGCATTTTGCGTAGCGGAAATGACGTTGCCCCAACGAATGTAGAAGCCTTATAAACTGGCCAGAATTCATCGAACTGAACTCAACAAGCATAACTCCCTACAAGTGGCACGCTAGAGATGGCAGCGTGATTGATACAACTTGCGTGACTGACGTGGAACTTTACAATTTAACATAAATAGTTGATTAAAATTTTTTGCTTTATGTATTTGGATTTCTGTTGTTGATCTCTCTATATATTTGACGACGAGCACTTACCTCTATAAAGAACCTTGTTGAATGTGGTCGTAATGATTCGCAGTTCGGGATTGGGCGTTTCCCCTATTTGAACCATCAAGGAGAGGCCCACAATACCCTGTGATTTGTGCTGTGCCTCGGACATGTTGTGATAGAGTTCCTTGTTAAACCCATAGATTTGTATCTGTTCAATGTGAAGATTGCAAATTGGAAAATCAAATATGCAATACAGTTCGTCGGTTGCCGTCTGGTTGCCATGGTCTTACCTCGCCTGGGAAACTGTAGCCCTGTATGAAGTGCTCAGAGCCGTGTTTGTTCTCCGTGCCGTAGTGTATGTAAATCTCCTCGAACTGATAGCGATAAGCCAAGGGACCGCCGGATATGTTCACGTGCTGTTTTGTGTCCTTGTCCACGCGAAAGACAAGTGATTGACCAGTGTTGTGAAGCGTACCGGAAACCTGTTTTTGCCCCCAAGCCAAACAAAAGTAAAACAGAATTATCCTCATATACATATTCATATATATATGAAAAAAGAAATACATTAAAAAAAACATATATGAACTCCAGTAAGTGTGAGCGAGTGTGTGGGCCTACAGGAGGTTGGACGACCAGAGTCGTACAAATACAGAGTTGAGGCGGTGGCTTACCTTATGCTTATCAATATGCAATGGGCGCAGGTACGGATCGAAGAGCAGCTTATCGGGCACCACATCAATGGGGGACTGGCGGCGCCCCTTGTTGCACATGTTCCACTGCGGATTGATGAGTCCCCAGAAGCTTGGACCTGATAAATCAAACATATGCGCAAATAAGTATGTATGTACTAATGTAAAAAAAAAGTTTGCCTCTAATTAATACCCTATAATTTACCTTCAGTTATATGAAAATATTATAAACTCATTCAGATTTAAGTATTATTGATTATTGGATATTGGAAATCTTTTGATATATCCTTCTGATCTATTAATCAATTACAGGGTATCTGAACAAGGAATAACGAATATCTTCGGGCAACAGTGCATGAGTGATGCCTATCAGTCGTTCGTGCTAGCTGCCATGTCTGCTGCTGAAATGGAAAACGTGTGCTAGTCGCCTCTCAAATGTCAACAGCGCCAGGCACCGGGTAAGTTCTGTGAATGCACCAACCGAGGGATAGACGGATGGAGGGATGGACGGAAGAGGAGTAGGCTTAAGTTGTCCATCCAGAGAAGGCGTGGTGTGGCAACAAAATGAAATTTCATAAGTTTCGCGTACATGTTGACCGTCTGTTCGACCTGCTATCCCTGCTGCCCCTCTGTACCGATGTCCACCTGTCCACCTGTCCATACGTCAATTTAAATAGCAATTAAATGATTCGAAGGGAGTTTACCCAACTGGTTACAGGGTCCTCCCACTAAACCCTAAACCTGCCACCATTGAGCTCACACAACACCCTTTACACTCGTCGATATTTGTTGGTAATGCTGCTCGAATGTTGCCTGCCAATTTTCAATTTGATGTGACAGACAAAACTGTCGAAACTTTTCAAAACAACGCTACAAATGGTGATGCAGGGTGCCGAACGAGTGGTCGGTAGGGTCATTGGCAGCGCATTGGCTGTTGCGCATACGTAAAATTAAATATTTTTTTTTATACTGCAGATCTGGCAAAAACTGCAAATAGCGCAACAAAATACTGAAAATGAAAATCTGCAGCATTTGCGTTTACTGGAATGTCTCGCTGCAAATTCTGTTGTCTCTCATTCCAACACTAAGCCCTCTGTTTATCTCACTATCCCACCTTCACTTTCTCTCTCTTTCTGTCTCTATCTCTCACCATCTCTCTTCCCTCTCTTTCATTGTGTATATGCAACTGAGATTTAAATGCATTTAAATTTAAATATAGTGCATTTTACATGCTTTACAGCTTTTGTGTATATTTTTGGTATTTTAAATTTGCTTTAAATAATATCGTAATAATACATTTATTGTATTTAGAAATAAGAATTAGATCTATAGATCTTTATAGATAGATAAAGATATATCTATAGGGTGCTAAGGCATTCACTGCATTGAAATAATTAGAAAAATTAAAGGCCGAGATGAGTAAAATATATCTATTATAACTTATAATAATAGGTATTCATATCGAAATAAATATTAATTGAATAATAATATTATTATATTAATAATCATGTAAATATTAGTTTGACTAAGTTGAAATTCACTGTAGTTTAAATCGTTAAAGAGTTAGACTAACACATTATACAGAGAGTAGTTGCATTACATTAGTACAGAACTAATTTCGCTTTGATAATTTACAAACACACGCTTCTATTTCAAATATGCACACACGCACACATACACATATATATATATATATATATATATTTATATAAATATGTATGCACACATACACATATCACAGTCACAATAAATGGTGTTGTCATTGCAACATTTTGTGGCATGTGCATTGTTGGTGTCCCTGCTCATTTCGTGTGTGCATATGTGAGTATTCATTCATTCACCCATTCATTCACTTATGCACTCACTCACTCACCCACATTCAATCAACCATTTTGTTCTTGTTGTCTGCTGTTGAACCATGTTATTGCTGTTATTGTTGTTGTTGCATGTTGCTGTTGTTGGTGCATAAATGTACCGGCGTTGTGTTGCAAGTTGCCGCCGTGTGGCAAAATAACAAAAATGAAATGTTGCATTACCTGCGGCCAGTGGTTAAATCCGCGGCCAAACTTATGACACACACACACCCACACATATGGAGATTGTATTATATAGAGAATTTGTCAGGGTTTATTTAAATGATATTTTGCTATTGTTGCCTTTTGCCCTTTAAATTGAAGTTTGTTAAATACTGCAATTTGATTCTGAATCCCCAAAACTGAATAGGTGCCATATGTACTGAAATTTGAAATTTTTTGCCATTTTTTCGATATATTTTTTACACATTTTAGTGTTGTTTCTAGAAATATCCAAACACTCGAGACTTCTAACCACGAATACCCTATAATTTAATGCATTTACTGCATTTGATCAATCGATTATTATTAAAGTTAAGCTAAAACCAATTCAAATTCTTTCAACCACATTTAATTAAGTTTTATGCTGAAAATCCAACTTTAATTTGTTGTCTAGATTCAGGTGTTATTCGTTATTTGTTATATGTTATTCGTTATATGGTATTTGCATTGCAGCTGAAGCTGAATCTCTTGAAATTTTGTTGCAATTGTATGGAATACTAAAACTTACCGGATATGCCATCGTATGTCCACCATTCCTCCCAGCTGGACAGCACTTCTGCAAATGCAAAAAGTAAACAAACAGAGATGTTGAGAGAGAGAGAGAGAGAGAGAGGGAAAGAGTGAGAGAAAGAGAAATAGAAATGATATAAAAGATGTGTAAAATGTTTTCGGGAAGCTGTAGACAAAGACAGAGGAACTGTCGGTGGAAGAAAAGACGTATTAATGTGCCAAAGCTTAAAGCCCAGCTATAATACACACACACACTCATACACACACACACACCCACACACACTCACATTCACACACCCACACACACACTCACACTCACACACCCACACACACTCACACACTCACATTCACATTCACACACACAGCTGGAAAAACCACTTTCATTTAAAGCATCTTCCTTGCTTTTGGCTCACAGTCTACGGGCAGCGTTTATACCAAATATCTATAGAATTTGTCTAGCAAAAGTCTCATTTTACACATGTTGAAGTTGACCTATACCCCCCATACTACCCGCCCGGCCATTCTTGGCACTTGCCACAGCCGCTTGCCGCATTTAAAGCCGAGTCGAAGTACAAGAAGTTGCAAATCCAAGACACATGCCAAAAATAAAACAAAATTTCGCGTCAATGACATCAGGATGTTTCCGGCATGAAATCAGGCAAAAAAAAAAATATATATATATATATATAAAAATCTGAGGCTCAACTAACGGTCATAGACCCATTTAAGTGGCACATGGGGCGTGGGGCATATGGGGGAAATACCCTATGCAGTTTGGCAGCCAAATCTTTTGGCTTTTTCAGTGCGCATAATTCGCTGCCAGTGTAAACAGCGCATGAAATCAACTAATATAAGATTTCCTTATGGAGATAGACAGACAGAGAGAAAGACAGAGAGAAGACAGACAGACGGGCAAGCAGACAGGCAGACTGAGAACGAGACCCAGTGAGAAATGAGGCAGACAAAACAAACAAGCGCCGGCTGGAAGCGAGGGCAGACAGACTGGAGCATGACTGCCAGGATGCGAGCCAAGCAGCCATCGAGACGCCATCGCCAATGTCTGCGTATCGCATGAGTCAACGTCCAACATGCTAAAAGGATTCAGCTATAGCTACGGCCAGGACTACAGCTATAGCTACAGCTTCGGTTTCAGCTTCTGCATCAGTTTCTGCGTTCGTTGGACTACAGGGTTGTGCTGGCATCCTGGTAAGTTAGTTGGGGTTGGAGGGGTTGCGGTGCGCTTCTGCCGGGATTTGGGAACAGGGGGACTTGGGTGTCGCCATGTTGGCGTTTGTCGCCAGTCAGTCGGGCGCCAATAAAGTTTACACTCAGTTGCCACATTTCGTTTATGGGCAAGTTCTGCTTCCGCTTTATCAAGCGACAGACAATTTTCGCTATTTTTCTTTCGCTACGAAAAATCTCCCTCACCCCTTACACCTCGCAATCCTCCCCCTTATCACATTTACCCATTTGCCAATAGCTGTCCCTGCTCTGCTTCGGCACCCTCTCCCTTCGACCGTTTCGAGCGTATTCAAAATTTATGCTATATGCGTTGTGCCGCAGCGGGTAGCTGTTATTCAGGCTAACGAGGGGGTAGGAGAGGGATCGGGATGGCAGGAGGCGATAACGGGGCGGACAATAAAGCCAAAAGAAATTGGTGCAAGCCAAAACGGAAGTTGAGTAGGGGAGCTGTTGGAATCGTTGCTACTTCCTGCCGCTACCAGCATTATGCTATGACTATGTCTTCTTTCAAAATACACTGCAGCTATACAGAGTGCATTAACTATCGACTATAACATGCTGGTCTTACAAATTATTGCCAGAAACGAGTGCACCAATGACATGGTAAATGTTTTCGTAGTGGAACCCTTAAGCAACCCTATATTGAAGTGAAATTGAAGTTGTTTTTGTCAATAATTTTGAAAAAATTATAATATAAACATCCTTAAAGCGACTTCGAGGTATACTTTGCCTTAATATTCGTCGGTTTGAAGCGGATTGTACGTATCATTATACTAGATAATATAAAAAGTTAAAAGTGCCTACCAAGGGCTAATGATACATTCGATATAATGTGAAGTATAGTTTTTATCGGCTGAGGTCAAAATTAATTTAATACTTAATTCATAGAATCCTGTTTCTGTAAACTGAATTCTATTGTGAAAATATATAATAATCTATGATATAACCTATTGATCTATAACTAAATCTATGCAAAATGAATATTAAAATGATCTATTTTAGACAAGGTGATTTGTGTGTCATTCTGCACCCACTGAAGCAGTCACAACGAAAACTATTTGTGTAAACTAAATACAATTACACAAAAATATGATAGTCTATGATATAATGATATGATAAAATTTATATTCGATCAAAAATAAATTGATATAAAACACACAATCTTTAAATAAAATCTTTATAAAATGAAAATGAAATTAATCTATAGACGACAAGGTGATCTGTATATAATTCTACACCCACCGGAGCAACCTCAAGGAGTGCAAAGGGATTCTAGAATATCTAAAATATCCCCAACAGAGTGCAAGGTATCTCTGGGACGTTGGGACTCAGTTGAAGATGTTGCAGGGGGCGTTGGGCGGCTGGGGATAGTGGGCGGTGTTGCTTTTCTTAAAATAACAATGAACGTCCGTCAGCGAGTCGCTAGTCGCTAGTCGCAAGTTTCTAGTCGCGAGTTGCCGACACTTCATTTTGTTTGTTTGTCGCGTAGTTTCTGGTACAGTTGGCTGTTGTCGTTGTAATTTTTGTTGGTGTTGCTGTCGTTGTTGTTGTTGTTGTTGTTGGTGTTGTTGCCTGCTTAACGCTGTAAAGTATGCTATTAAATTGGCCTCGAACGAAGTCAAACCGAAAAATGGCACAAAGCTGCTCAATAAAAAGCATTTGAGAATGTTTTACGGCACTTGCAAGGGTCCCTTTTTTATTTTCCTATCATTTCGACTAACAGGCCGCAGTCTTATCACCCTGAAGATTGTGGACTCTATAGTTTCACTTGCTGTCTCAATACGATTCGATTCATCTGTGTTGATTCGTCAACAGATTGCACATTTTTGAGGGGAACTAAAACATTCGTACGCAAGACCTACCCCAACCAGCACCCAATACCCCCGGTATACTTGCTTCGCCTTCGTGCCGCATTTACAGTCATTTGGCAATTGGGTTTTATGCTGCAACAGCAACTTAATTTATTGTTATAACCGTTTTTCGGCCACATTTGTTTGCTTTTTCCGCATTCTATTCCAGCACAACTACAATTTCTATTATTTCTATTTCTATTTCCTCATTCAATTTCACATAGTGACGACCCACAAAACTGGATGGTCATAGCGACCGAGTGTCGCCAATTTTGTTGGATGCTTTATGGGCAGACAGATTGCCGCAGTTTCATTATCTATTCAAGAAAGCCAGAAATAACCCTCTGAGGGAGGTTTCAGCTCTCTTTCCAAGTAGCTTAGGGATTTTAAACTATATATAGAATATTGACAATTTTAAACAAAGTCTCCTTTAACTTCTTCTAGAGAAAAAGCTGAAATTTACTAGAGTTTTATATAATCTGTTTTGGTTTTAGATTATTTTTGAACAAATTTATTGTATTATACAAAGTAATCTTTGACTTTATCATATTATTGAAATAATTAAATAAAATTCTAAACTTTTTCCACTAACAATTAAATAAGTGTCAAGTCAAAAAATAATTTTAATTTAATTTTATTTCAGATCAATTTATGATCTATAAAACACGTTTGCTTCCATTCCACATAACGTATTAGTTTGATTTATTTATTAAATTTAATATATATGTTAAACTATACCTCGAATAATACCAATTTTAGCCAAAGTCTCTTTTAAGTAGATCTAGAGAATTAGCTAAAATTCACTAGAGGTTTAACTAATCTCTTTTGGTATTCCATTTTTCCGACCCAGTGTTTAAAAAACACATAAGGGTCTATTAACTTTGTGTGTAACAAGCAGAAGGAAGTGTATCAGACCCCACAAAGTTTATATATTCTTGATCAGGATGAGAAGTCGAGTCGATTGAGCTATGTCCGTCTGTCTGTCTGTCTATCTATCTGTTAGTCTATCTCTCTGTTTGTCCGTCTGTTCGTCTGTATGAACACCTAGATTTTGGAAACTATAAGAGCTACAGTATTCATATTTGACACCGTGATTGGTGTATGACCGAAGCAGATCAAGTTTGTTTTAAATTTTGGATACCTGCCCCACTCCCCAGAAATTTGGGATTTTTATTTTAACAAAAAGTACAAATAACAGGCGCAATTTTAAAGATAGAAAGATTTGTTTTCGGCACATATATTCACAATCACATTATGCATAAACTGTTTCTTTACATTTCAGCACCGAAAATACTATACTACACCGAAAAGTTATACCACACCCGAAATACTATTCTGCTCCAAAAATACTATACTGCCCCAAAAATACTATTCTGGTCCGAAAATACTAAATACAGGGTCCCTACTGTCGGGCCAGTCCCTACTGTTGGTTTTTTTTTTTTTTACAAATGTAATGAATTATACAAAATATTTTTTGATTATATCATATTGTTGCAGAATTGAAACAAAATTCGTATTGTCAAGTCAATTATTTCATTAAATTGTGTTTCAGAACAAATTCTGATCTATAAAACTCTTTCGCTTCTATTCCTTATAATGTAAAAGTTTAATTTGAAACCTGAGGCTCTACTTAATTAAATTTAATGCGTATGTTGCCTAGTGTTGAATGTTTTAGCTACATTTGTTTAGTAGCTAATCCATTGTGTTCTCATGGCCTACTACAAAACAATATTCAAATAATTGAAAATACAATTTGTGGGAATCCAGATGAAGTCAAACAAAGACAAGGCACAAAACACACCCACACAAACACACACATACATATATATATGTATAGAAACGTAATTAACTCACAATAAAGGGACACAATAAACAAAGTTTACGATTTCTGCATATTGAAAATGTTCCACATATTCCACAAGTCCACAAATACCCATTTCCTCTGTGGTTCACCCTTTTGCCACTTCCCTGCTTCAGCTTATCGATAACAAGCGCGTTACGATGACTAAATTAAGTCAGATTTGTTGTTGTTGTTCCAGTTCTTGTCATTGTTGTTGTTGTTGTTATTGTTATTGTTGTTATTAGGAACGTTAAATCAGAATCAAAATAAAGCATGAGGCGACAAGCCGTAGTGGAAGGGATAAACTCAGTCGTAATACGGTTCTTCATTCCGCTTGACACTGCCAAGTGCCTATAAAAAGACAACAAGCACAAAAGTCACGCACACACAATTTGTGTGTGTGTGTGTGTGAGAGTATGTGTGAGTGTGTGTATGACTGGGTGTGTGTGTGTGTGTGACCATGTGTGCGTGTGTAATGTGGGTAAGGGTGCTTATAATGGGTTCGCGCATCAAAAGGCAACACGCCTCAGCAACTAATTCCAGTTCAGGAGCGAACTTGACCTCAAAACGGTGAAAATAAGTTGCATGTGTTTAAGTGTACAATTTAATTAGAATATTTGATAATTTAATGAAGAATTCGATTAAATAAATAAATAAAATTTAAAATTAAATAAAGAATTATATACCTACTTAAATATTTTTTATAATTTTGATAACATCAAATCATACATATTATACATCCAAGAGTTTCACTCTTAAACTCTCTTATTAATCAAAGAGAGATATTGCGAACACCCACATCTTATTTAAATGTGACTAGGTAGACCTAGAACATAAAGTTGGTAGTTATGTTTATATAACAAATTTTATACAGGGTCTTTCAAATAAAATCAATATTATAATTATTATAAAATGCCATTCACCGAATTTACGGGGTATTAAATGAAAGGACCATACATTTTGAAAAGTGTAAGTCATTTAAAATTATTTAAAAATTATATTTAAGTTAATTATTTTCTAATTAAGGCGCTTGTGGCTTGAATTCGCTCCTGTGATACTAAGGTCGCCCTGAAAATGAATGCAACGCACGCCACAAAAGCGGGAGGGAAAACAAAAGACGAGTAAAATGCCAAAGTCAAATTCGTAATCTAAAGACAATGGACAAGAGACCACAGAAGGCACACATACACTTATAGTCACAACACACATATACACTCTTTCTTTCTCTCTCTCTCTCTCTCTCTCTCTTTCTCTCTCTCTCTCTCTTTCTCTCTCTCTCTATCTCACTCTATCTCTCTCTCTATGCTCTTGCCTTCCGGGTAATTGTTAGAACTTATTGAACCAACTCTCAAACTTCTAATTTTAATGTTAAGTATTATACATTTACAAATTTAAACTTTATTTATTTTTTTAACATCAAAAAATAATTAGTAAATAAATTACATTTTAAAATTAATTAATAAAAAATATATACAACTCTTTCGTAAATATAAATTTATATATATACCATCTATACAAAACATATAAAACATTAAGAACCCGGTGTTTAGTATTTTTGGTACTGTATAGTATTTTCCTACCAGAAATATATTTTCGATACTGTATAGTATTTTCGTATTAGTATAGTATTTTCGGTATTGTACAGTATTTGCGATGCTACACAGTATTCAGTATGTGAGCCGATAAGAGAAATCTAACACTAGGGACGAAACCTTACAGAATTTTCATTTCTGTATAATAAGTATAGGTAAAGGATTTCGATAACTCATATCAATAATGGTTAATCGATATCGAGAATTGGTTATATACAATAAAAGTATTTGTTTGTATTTACACCTATGTGTCATCTGCCGGAGAGTTTATAGAGCCTTTGGGGTTTTTAACACAGGCTCTAAATACCATTTAGTCGTTTAAATTATACTGATTATAAACTTCCCATTCATTTGAGCAAAAGTGGAGCAATCGATGAGCTTCTCTACGTTTATATAACTTGATTCACTGAATATCTTGGTGACAGAACTATACACTATACGTGATGGACTCTTCAAGCGATAAAAAAAAAGAAAAGAACGAGAGGACGATATTATCAGAGTTATTTGATTTGGAGTGTATGAATAGCTGTGATTTAGCCTCAGTATCACATTATATACAGTTCGCTGAGCCTGGGCCGCCGTACCCCTGCTCCTCCTCCATCAACTCCAAGTGCTGCATATTTTGCATAAAATTAATATCGAGCCACTGCTCCAGCGCCTTTCCACTCTTGCTCTCCCTCTCTCTCTCTCTCCCTCTCTCTCTCTCTCTCTGTCTGTCTTACTTTATGTTGGTCCCTTTTACACACTCATTCACACTCATATATACTAGAAGAGCTCTGTCCATGCTGTTCGGCATCTTCAGTGTTTCCGACAGTTCATTGGGAGTGTTTTAACGTTGGCCACTTCCGGCGGAGCTGGGGGCGACGGAGCTGGGGGCGGGGCAGTCGGGTGTGCGCTCTGGCATAATTCGCTTTTTATGTTAACTTTGCCATTTCAAATATTTAATTTTGAAAAATAATTTATTCATTTCCGGCTGACGCTGATGCCGACGTCGACGTCGACTTCTCTGTCGCCGTCAGCTCTGCTTCTATTCGCATTCTTTTTTCTTTGAATATTTTTTTTGTTTCTTGATTATTTTCGCCTCGTTTCATTTTCGTATTTTATTTTTCTTTTTTTTATAATTTTTTTCGGATTTTTTCTGACCGCAATTTTCATTTTGTGTTTCATTTTGTGTTGCTGTTGTTGTTGTTGTTGTTGTTTTTGGCCAGCGGGTGGAAATTGAGACAGAAGTGTAATCAAAGCGCGGGCTATTGATGTCATCCGCTGCCTCGTCAAATGTAAATGAATTTCTGCATCAATTCAGCGAAAGCAAACGCATTCACAATATGAATTTCAATTGTGATAACGAGCGAAACACACACACACACACACACACAAGCACTCACACACACAAACAAACACATAGGCACAAGATGGAAAATTGTAAGGAAAAAACATCCAAAAATGAAAATCGTTTTTCAGCCATAAATGAGTCTGAATGTCCAAACTCTATGGAATTCATAGGGTAATTTTTTTTTTTTTTGGTATTTTTATATAGTTTTACCATATATACTATTTGGTTTCAGTTGGATCTAATTGACTGCAACGCAAAAAGAATTGCGCATACGCAGCGTTTGCCCCGGCATCGAAATGCAGCGAGAATCGTTTGGAGAAATGCGCATAATTAAGTCGATGCTTAAATTGATTACACGCAAATTTGTGAGCAGCTTAAAACTGAATTCGATTTAATTATCGCGTATAAATTTCAGTCGTGCCGCAAGCCCAATCAGCAACAGCAGCAACAACAACAACAACAACATCAGCAACAACAACAGCAAGTGCAACACCAACATTATTGATGCCAAATTGTTGCTGATGTTGATGTTGTTGGTGTTGCTGCTGCTGTTGTTGTTGTTGTTGTTTCTGCTGTTATTGTTGTTGCTGCTGTTGTTGTTGGTGGTGTTGTTGTTGTTGTTGTTGTTGAAGTTCGTGTTGCTGCTGGCGTAGTTAATTGTGTGGCTTTTGACACAGACTGCCGTGTAATGTTTGGAGTGAGACCTGGATGTGTTTGTGGTAAACGTCAAGCGCTTTGGCATTGATCAATTCTATTATTGAACAATTGATAGAAAACTCATCAATTATTGGCAATGTTGCAGGCAGATAGATAAAATTATTATGCCAACAATTAGCTGCAGTTTTAACAAGCAATCATCCGGTTCAAAGTTTCTAAAATTTTATACTCAATCCATTCACCAAACTTCCCTCACTTCCTCTCACTCTCTCTCTCTCTCTGTCTCTCTCTAGCTTTAAAACTAAATCAATTGATTATATATAATTTATTTGATATAATACACACTTGCATTTCATGCAAATCACGTATGTCAAATGATTTCAACTAATTTTGATTAGGGCAAACAAATGCGAGCTTTATAAAACTAAAGCAAATATTTACAAGCAATTGCTTTCAAATTATATTTTAAATACATGAATCAACTGTTTGTTCAGCATTAATTGATAAACAAATTTGTATATAAACATATATACAATATTAACATATATAGAAAAGTATTTAAACATCAGTCAAAACATTTGGCAATTGAGGTTGCAAACTTGTCGCCTTCATGTGCAACAAAATGTCTATTAAATACATAATATATAAGTATATACTACAATATATCATTATGTATATATGTGTATATATCTAATATTATATATATACATTATTTTATGGTCATCTCTGAAGCTGTGCAAATAGAAGCTATCAAATTAAAACCTGGTCACGTTTTGCCATTGTGGCTTACTGGTTTTTCCTGTCAAATTTCCACATTTTCCCTGCAAAAATTTAATGACATTTTATACAATAAAAAAAATGTATAAAAAATCTACAAAATTATATAAATAAATCGGCATATTAATTTTGACAAAAGTTAAATACTTGACAGTATATACTAAAGTCTATCAAGTCTTTAAAGTCTTTCAATTCAATATATTAAACATTCTTACATGTGTTTTTTAAAGTTAATCATAGAAAATATAGAGAATAATATATATCATATTTTACATATATTAAAAAAAAAAATTAGTCGAAGCAGCTTATAATTATAATGAATATACCATTTTCAGCGTATTAAAAATGAACAATTGAGTTCAGGAAATTTTTCATTCAGCAAAAAAATATATATGTATTTATATATCTTTTGAAAGCTTATAGTTTTAAATATACATTAAAATAAATGTATATATATTTTAAAATTATATTGTGTGTGTGTGTGTGTGTGTGTGTACAACAACAACAAATCAGCCATGAAATATTTTAATGAAGTGAAAAATGCGTGAGATTTTATTAGTGCATTTTATTGTTTTCCTTTCTTTTTGTTGTTGTTTTTTTGGTACTCTTTTGTAGCACTTTTATCCACTTCTTTTGTATACATTTTCGTTGTATTTTTATTGTTTTAATGTTATTTATACAATTTGATTGTTGTTGTTGTTGTTGTTGTTGTGGCCTGTTGCCTTTTGTGGCCATAAATTATGCTGGAAAATTATGAAAATAGCCTGAAAAACGATGCTTGAAACGCTTGAAAATTGCATTTACATTTTGTGTTAAATATTTAACACTTCATTGTGTCCCACTGTGTGAGTGTGTGTGTGTGTATGAGTGTATGTATTTTTTTACACATTTTAATTAGCTGCATTTTATTGCCATGACCACACCCCCTGCTGCTGCTGCTGTTGTTGGGCGGAACTCATTAGTTGTCATGCACTCAATAAATGGCCACAACAATACATCATTTAAGCCTTCATTAGTTTATGGGCCAAGCGACTTGGTAAAAGTTATTAGCGACAGTTTAAAATTAAATTGCTGGCCTTTTGTTGTATGCCTATGTGTGTGTGTGTGTGTGTGTGTGTGTTGTGTGTGGCTTTTCACTCTTGTTAACATATTCAACGGAAAGTTAATGAACTCGTCAATTAGTTTGGCCATTGTCTGCGCTTAAATATGCTATATATATAGTATATATACATATATATATATATTTATATAATATAATTGCATATATATTCATGTGCATTTAGTTAAACATACTTGTGTATGTATATATAATGTTGTGCATTTTATTAACTTTGGCATGTTAGGGCTTTTAGCCACAATTGCTGTTTGGCTTAAAGCAGCTTAACAGCGATTCAAGTGTTGCACATTGTTTCTCTAATTGCTGCAACAGAGTTAACTTGGCTAAGGACAGACAAAGAGTGCACAAGAGAGAGAGAGAAAGAGCGGAGGGAGGGAGAGAGTGAGAGAGACGGGGGAAAGCTGAGTAGACTATCTGGGCCCAGAACAGCCTTCGGCTTTATCTAGGCTTTTGACCAAACCGAATTGAACTCCAACTCAACTTAACTCAACTTGGCTAAAACTGTTGCATTCATTGTTGCTGCTGCTGCTGCTGATGTTGCTGTTGCTGCTGCTGTTGATGTTGCTGCTGCTTCTGCTGTTGATGTTGCTGCTGCTTCTGCTGTTCCTGTTGCTGTCGTTTCTCTTGTTGCTGTTGCTACTGTGACTTAACGATTGCCCAAATACAATGCACTGATGACTTTTTGCCTTTTAGCCAACTTGCAACATGCAACTTGGCACTTGCAACTTGCTTCATGCCGCAACCCCTTGTTGCCGCAAACTGCAGCACAATTTGCTGTTGCACATTCCATGATTCTTGATTCTTGCTGGCTTTCTCAGGCAATTACTATTTCATTTGCGCCGCATCACGACACCCTCTCAGAAGCGACTGTCCCTCTGCTCTGCCACGCCCACTTTAGCCACTCGTCTTACGCCAACCAGCATAGCTGCTTTTTCTTTATGTTGCCCTAAACACAAATTGTGCAACTTGTGCGTCTACAACGACTAAGAAATATCCTTACTCATAGAATGTACAATGCTCTTGCGATTGCATTTTATGTACAGAAATATTAAATGTATAAGTTTTAAATTAAAATTAATTCAATTAAAATTATTAAATTTAATTTAAAAAAACATATATTTTTATTTTAAGATGATTTTTAATTTTACAAATCTCGCTTGCTTTCAATGAATGATGAATAAATATAATAAATGTTATTAGAGAATTTATTTATAAATATATATAAATATGTGCGAAAATTAAGTTATTTTTTGATGATTTTGAATTTTATATAAATTCTGAGTTGTATCAGAGCTTAAGTATAATTTTGAATAATTTTTTATATAATTAAAATTTTATAGAAAAATTTTATAGAATATTAAAAATACTTTAAAAATTATAATAACATCTTAATTATATTTCTTTGATTTTTAGTTTACTAACAAAACTCGTTCAGAGTGAATTTAAGCAAATTAAATGTATATATAAATTTTTTTCTTTTCATATATTTATATTTTCTTAAAATTTTTATAAATGTTTATATTTTAAATTATATATAATAAGTGAGGGTATTTAAATGTCGCTGCATTCGAGCTAAGTTTATATTATGGCTGCTTAATCTTTTTTCTTTCTTTCTTTTTTGGCATTTTTTGATCTTGTCCACGCAGCTAGCCACAAGCCGCTTAAGAACACCAACAACATAAACAGAACAACAACAACAACAACAACATCAACAACAACACAAACAAAACAACAACAACAACATTCAGCCTGAAGGTGGCCCCCACGCGCTTTTTTTTTTTTTTGTGGCTGGACATTCACGCGCTGCGTTGCGTTGCGTTGGGTTTTTGGCATTCGTATTAGTAGAGTCATGTTGAATGTTGTATGTATGTTGTTTGTATGTTGTTCTTGCTATTGATGTTGTTGTGGTTGTTGTTGTTGTTGTTGTTGGGGGAAGTCACCGCAGTCGTCTACTTAGCCATGTTTTATGGCTCTTTTGGCTTTATAATTTGTCCGACAACAGCTGCGCCACAGTCACGTTCCCCCCCGCAAGTCACTGCCATTCCTCATCCCCCTCTCAACACTTGCCCCAGCAGCAGCAGCAGCCCCTGATCCAGTTTTTCAGTTATGGGCAGACTGAAAAGAAAACTTCAAAGCATTTCACCTTATTGGGCTATGTTTTGGTTGTTTTTGCTCTTGTGGATGTTGTTGTTGTTATTGTTGTAGATGTTGTTGTTGTTGATGTTGTTGTTGTTGATGTTGTCGCTGAGGTTGCTCCAATTAGTTGCCAAATGTTTTCTTGTTAAATTCAAATTGTAATTTTATGATTTTTGGAACCAAATGCTGAGGCTCTTACCAAAGTCAGAGCCCCCTCTATCTCCTTCTCTCTCTATCTCTCTCTATCTCTCTCTATCTCTCTCTCTCTCTGTCTCTCTCTCTCTCTCTCTCAACGTCATTTGATGGCTTCTTTTACTATACAGACTAATTTATTAGCTCTGCTGCCAGGGCCAAAATGAGATTTAACATATTCCAATTTGTATGTTAAATACAGAGGAATTCTTTGTTTTTTTTTTCTTTGGTTCAGATTCATTTTAAATATGCCACGCCCACTTGTGCAACAGCTGTAAGCTTGTATATTCAATTAAATTCTTCATTCTTCGCCATAAAGTTTTTGACCAGCAGCATTTGAGCATTTTTATTTGCTTGTTTTCACCTAAATGCTACTTATTATATTACTATAACATTAATTTAATTTTAAATATTTATAAATAAGTTTATCAAAATGTTATCAATGGAAAATTTTGAATTAATAATTGAATCTTGGGAAGTATAATAGCTATAGACCTCAAATTTGGTATCAAGTTAGCTATTCATCATACACATCTAAACTATATTCGAAGTTTCAAGTACTGAATGAATTGAAACTTAAACTTTGTTGTCAAAGGAATAATTTTGTAGAAACGAGTCTGTGATTTGGCATAAAGGTAGAAAAATATATATTTTAAATTTCAAGATATTCGCTTGAATAATTTTGAGAAAAAATCGACTGTCGATTGCCATCGACTGTTCGGTGTATATGTTTACTTGATATCATTAAATATTTGGGCCTTAAAGAAACGATATGCCTCAAATGCGGGCCAACAAGTCGAAATGAGTCGGAATGAATCAAATTCGTTGTGAATGACTTTTGAATGCCCTCAAGAAGTTTAAATGAATCAATACAATTCGTTTAAGTACATATATGAGATGCAAATGTACTCATTCATACTAAACACTCAATGATTTGCATTATTTTTAAGATTGAATAGTTTTGAATAGTATATACAGTAAGTATTGAATCAAGTGCACTCATTATGTGTAGCAAATGTTTGTGTATCAATCAAGCATTGTTACTTTGCTCACGACACACATCATTCAAAGTTATTTAAAAGTATTCAAGCCAGTGAATATTGCATTCAAATGACAAATATGTAGCTATTGCTATTTTAAGTGTAAGTAAGTGAATCACACCCACACTGCCACCCGTCCAATCGGACTTGCTAATGCACATTGCTAGTGTGTGCCATGCTCGTTGTATTCATTCGCATTCGCATTCACATATTCCTCTCCCACTCTATCTCTCCCCCTCTCTCTCTCTCTTTCTCTCTCTCTCTTTCTTCATCTCTCTGTATCTAGTTTTTTTGTCTGTTTGCATTGAGCTGTGCAAATTAAATTGCAAATGTGTCTTGCTTGTAGACACACTCCTACACACTCACATGTACACTCACACACACACACACACAAACTGGCATTCGCACACACTCACTCGCCTGCATTTGCACTCATACACACTCGTTTGTGTAGTTGCTAGCGCCCCTATTCATTCATAGCATTTAAAATGCATACAAACGCCGCTGATGCCGCCGCAGCAGCAACAGCAACAACAACTATGCACACACACACATTCGTTCACACACTCACACTCATACTCACACTCACACACACACACACACACACTCATACACTCACATACACACTCATATACGCATTGCTTATTGCTTTTGTTTCTGTTGATGTCGTTTCATTGTGCTCTATCCTTTTACTTATGGCATTTGCCACATGTGTGTGTGTGAGTGTGTGTGATTGTATGTGAGTATGTGAGTGTATGTGAGTGTGTGTGAATGTGTATGTGCTTAGCTG
>JBANCZ010000161.1:0-51799 GCA_037040025.1 Sphaerogastrella javana | reverse complement strand
CCCCAGAAATGTTTCGCCTTAATTAAGGCATATTAGGTTGTTTGTTTTATGTGGCCTGCGGGTGTTTTTTATATGTCTATGGTCTATGGTCTATGGCAAAAGTTCGCGTTGCGCCTTTTGATATGTATTTTAATTCCAGTTTTCTACGTAGTGTACACTTTGCAGTTGGGCCATGCCAAAAACTTGCTAAAGGCAATGGCAACGGGGGCCACTGACTGGCTTAAATGCCACTTATGAGCTTATGCCACAACTTACATTATTATTATTACCATGATTTTTCTTAATATTCTTTACACATTTCTTCACCCCTCTGCCAGACGATGATCCCGATTTCACTCTGTATCCTACACTCTGTGTATTGAATGCATTTTTGCCTCTTGTTTCTTCTCCCCCAGAAATGTTTCGCCTTAATTAAGGCATATTAGGTTGTTTGTTTTATGTGGCCTGCGGGTGTTTTTTATATGTCCGAAATGTTGGTAAGTGTCGCCAAGGGTTTACACAAAAGCAACAAGGTTTTTGCTATTTGTAGTTTAGTTTAGCAAAGGATTGTTTAGAAGAATGATACAAACTTAATAATCCCCAATAATTTATTGTTAAAAATATCATAAAAAAATTAGTTATAAGGACTTGGAACTAGGGATGGCAAGATTAATCATACGATGCATAATAATCGATTATTTTCCTAAATATCGAAATATTCGATTCAAACGAATCAAAAAAGTGTAATGTAATGTGTAATGTAAGTAATCGCAAGGTTAAAAGAAATCAAATAAATAAATAATCGATTAATCGATTGTATTTGCAATCCCATACTTGGAAAGCAAATCAAATTGATTTTGAAACATATTTCTTGAGTCCATATTTGACTTTTTTCATTTATGGCAGCTAGTTGATAAAAGATTTATCAGTGGTTCTGTCAGGCGAGCAACAATCAATCAGCATTATTTAAAATGCAATAAATTAAATGCAAATCTGAACGAATATGTATGTATATGGTATAAAGTGTATATATATTGCTGTAGAAATTTTTGATTCTGATGTAAAATTGAGCTCATGTCATATAAGCGTTAAATTCAATTTGCTTTTTACAACATTCGTTGGCATTTCATTTCAACTGGATGCGTCTCATTTCGATTTCGTTTTATGTTATTAAACTTTTTTGTTGCCCTTATTGTTGTTGTTGTGTTGTAGTTGTAGATGTAGTTGTAGGTGTAGTTATTATGCATTTGTTTGACAGTTTTTCAGCACTCAATCACTTGTTAGAAGTTTTTAGTGTAGTCGACAGAGAGAGGGAGAGAGAAAGAGGGACCCGTAAAATAAACATGAGCTATATGAAAATTAAATGAAATTTAATAAAATGCAGAACGAGTGGAAAACAGAGAGTGAAATAGAGAGAGAGAGAGAGAGAGAGAGAGAAAGAGAGAGGACCGTCAGCATGACATGCACTTCATAAAACTTTGCTCATATAAATTGAAATTGAAATTGAAATGAAATGATGATATGTAAGAGCAAGCGAGTTGACAACGTTAGCGTAAGTTAACACTGATTCATTGTGTGTGCGTGTGTGTGTGCCCGACTGGATGAGCACTGTTTGGTGTGTATGTGCCTATCATATACAAGACACAATACAGTAGCAAAAAATTGTTGAATTGTTCTCCAAACAACAAGTGGATAAAGCAAAGGGTATATTAGGAACAGAGAGACTTCTTCAGTGTAAAACAACTTAAACTGTCATTGCAAAGTTCTACTACTACTACTACTACTACTTCTGCTACTACTACTGTTACTACTGCTACTACTTCTACTTCTATTACTACTACATTTACTACTATATTGTTCTTGTTGTAGCTGCTGCTGGGGAGGTATTAAAAAAGTTTTTCTTATGCCGTAGCACTCACAGCAATTACGGCTGCTACTTACACTTACACACTTTTTTCAACTACTTTTTTCTATTACTTTTTTCGACTATTTTTGCCAGCAATAAATTTCTTGTGTGGACTTTACCTGTGCTGCAGCTGGGCGTGGAAATTGTAAGAGCAAAGGGTGAGCAAGCGGGTGAAAGTGCTTCAAATTGTGTATGCTTTTGGGACTAAGATGCTTCGCTCTGCTCTGCTCTGCTCGATTCTGCTCTACTCTTCTCAGCTCTTCTCAGCTTTGCTCTGAACTGGCAAAATTCAATTAGCCTCGGCCTCAATGCATTCAAGCAGTTGCCACTTGGCATGCCAGGCACAGTTGCCTGGAATGCTTTGAGCACTATACGTATGTGTGTATCTGAGTGTATCTGTGTGTGTGTGTATCTGTCTGTGTGTGAGTGTGGTTGGCGTTGATGCTGCTGTTGCATAGTTGCCTCAATTACGCCGAAAATGTCACATTAATTATTGGCATTTATGGGGTTTTCGGCGCTTTTGATATAATAGCAGAGGATGTCGACAATGCAAGTCTACTTTATGGTATTTCGCCTTTGTTGTTGTCATTTCATTTGCCATCTGTATATGACGGCAATTGTATGCATATGTGTGTGTGTGTGTGTGTGCATTTGCCGCTGAATATTAATTGAAATTTGTTTTTGTATGTCAGTTGCACACAGAAGACGCATTTTGAGTGGAATGGAAGAGAGCAAAGGGTGGGGGGCAAAGGGGGGACGGGCAAACATTTTGCTTCAGTATGCATTTTGTGCCAATTAAAACTTAATTTGACAAAGCGAGACATTTCAAATTAATTTCGATATAAACAGTGATTTAATTCAATTACAATACATAACTAGCTTTGCCCCGAAAATTCCAAACTTAACCAATGCCAAAGCATTGCATTGCCAGAGAGCGTGTGCATAGTTCATTTTTGTCAAATGCGGTTTGTTTTCTGGCAAAACAACAAACTGCAACTGCAACTATAACTAACTACTACTAACTGCAACTAATTAGTTTAATTTGTAGTTTGTAGTTCGGCAGGCAGCCTTGACTGAAGCGGAAACATGGCATTGCGGTAAAATTTAGATAACTCAAAGCAAATTCTCAATCATTTACAATTTTAAAGTGCAGAAGTTCTTTAAAATATTCTCTTTAAAATATTGTTAAATTTTAAAGAATATTTAGTTTCTTTCCGAAAGCTATCATCTCTAGTTATCGATAACTATTGGATGTATAACAACTCTACTACAAGTCCATTTAATTTTGCAGGATTTTTAGTTAAATGGTGGCTTGTAGTAGAACATTTACACACATATATTTAAGAGTTATCGTCTCTGGTATATCGATAACTATTGGATATATAACAATCTGAACTACAAGTGCTTGTGTGGCACACAATTATCGCTTGACTCCTGATGCCAGTCACTTCTGTACGTCAGTTTGGCACTTGACGCCAGTCCGTTATTCGTGAAAGTGCGTGTGATGCAATTACTTAATGACAGGTCCCTGGATGGATGGACAGATAGACAGACAAAGCGTCAAGTGGTTGTTGGGCTTAATGCTTGAATAGCCACCTCAATGCTGACTGCAGCCAAACAATGAGTCAAAACAGGGTGCAAGGCAATAGGCCTAAAGTCTGCATCCCAATGAAATGCCGTCAACTTATGCCAGCTGGCTGTCAGCAACAGGATTCGGCCAGAACGAACCACATAACAGGAGCAGGAATAGCTGTAGCAGTAGCTGGAGCTAGAGCAGCAATACGGCTGCTACTTATGCAAATGCTTGCCACTTGCCACATGCCACTTGACGGAGCAGTTGTTGCTCATGTATAGAAAGTTTGATTACCGCCATCATTGCCATAGTCAGCAGCAACAGCAGCAACAGCAGCAGCAGCAGCTAAAGAGTGCGACGGACTGTGTAGGATATCAGTTAGGGTGCTGCTAGGAGGAGTGCTGCTGCACAATTGTGTTGATTGCGCAGATGACAAGATGCAGCAGCAGTGGAGTAAGGCATGCCGTACGACAGAGCTCCTCGCCTTGATGACAATGAAGTGCATGCATGAATATTCTAATCAAATGAGCCAACACAGGCAAAAGGCAGAGACAACCAGCCTGAATGAATGACTGTCCGACTGACTAACTGACTGACTGACAGTCTAACAGTCTGACATTCTGTCACAAAATACGGCCTGTGTGCTGGAGTCTCTGCCATTGTCAAGCTGTACAATTTTTGCATTGGCCCACACATGTGTAGCCCCGCTCTTACCACAAAACTCTCACTCAAGTCAGTCAGTCAGTCACCACATGCTTTGTATTTTGTTCCGTACGGTAGGGTAGGGTAGAGTACTGTAGGCTAAGGTAGGGTAGGGTAGGCCAGAGTAGGGTAGGGTAAGGAAGGGTAGGGTAGAGTAGGGTATGGCAGGGTACGGTATGCAAACTGGGCAAAAAGTTTCAAAGTCAGTCGAGTCGACACACACGACCCGCTTCATTCGTTTCGTTTCATTCACTCACTGAAATCGAATTTGCATAATTTAACATGATGGTTGCGCTTATTCCTGTTGCCTGTCAGACAGTTTTCCCTTACCTCTCACACATACTTTCCCTTCTTCCTATTTCCTCTGCTTCTTCTGGTTTGTTATTGTTGTGCCCATTCTACTTTTGTTGTGTTATTGTTGTTGTTGTTGCTGCTGCTGCTGCTGCTGTTACCTCATCACCACACACATTTGCCGCCACATGCATCATCATTTGCATACATTTTGAGTACGCTCGCTCAGTCAGTCAGTTGCTTAGTCAGTCAATCAGTCAGTCATTCATTCATTCATTCATTTCG
Source organism: Sphaerogastrella javana (assembly GCA_037040025.1). Classification (NCBI taxonomy): domain Eukaryota; kingdom Metazoa; phylum Arthropoda; class Insecta; order Diptera; family Drosophilidae; genus Sphaerogastrella; species Sphaerogastrella javana. Next base: position 47,063 of record JBANCZ010000161.1, on the reverse strand, counting down.
TCAGTCAGTCAGTCGGTCCGTTCGTTTATCAGTCCGTCAGTTAGTCAACTCTTGCCTGTGCTTTGCCTTCATTACTTCCTTGCGCCGTTTACACATTTGATTTGCCACCCTCTCCTGCATACCAGATCCTTTTTGGTCTTCTCTACCTCTCTCTCTCCTGTTACCACATTGCCTGACTCGATTTTCTTTGAATATAATTCGCAGCAACGAGAGAGAGAGAGAGCGCAAAAAAATTGACGTTGATGGATTTTGGCACTTACACAGAAGACTAGCACCAAAAACTTGCTCGCCTGACTGCCTGCCTGCCTGGCTGTCTGTCTGCCAGTCTGACTGACTTTGAAGCGCATTTTAATGAAGAATGATATGTTGGCAGTGCCATCAGACCCCAACATACCATACCATATACCATACCATACCATATCAGACCACAACAGCCGCAAGCTCACGGCACAAAAACAAGACCACGACCAAGACTCTACTGACAGTTTTCGCGGCTTTGAACTTTTGCCTTCCATCGTGTAAGGGCGAGACATCGACAAGTTTTCACTCTCCTCAATATCGTCAAAGAATTGAAATCGACTTTCAAAATTTACTTATTGCTGTTTTGTCATCATTTCATGCCTCTTCTTTTCTTCCCTTATTTTGTTTCTATAGGCTGGCTTCCGGGGAATATTTGATTTTTGCATAAATTTATTGGCTCATCTTTTTATTTTTATTTTTTTTTGTATTTGGCGAAAAAAAAAAATTAAATTGACAGAAATTTGATTTAGCTGTTCGAATGATGACGATGATTATGATTGCATTAGTGCCAGAGCACAAAATAAATGAGCGCCTAAAAATAAGCTACATGAGAACTTACTCTTGCCAAATTGAATTAAAACAAAGAACAGAACAGAAAATATTACTAGGAGTAGATAATATGCTTAACGTTATTTAATATGAAATAATGTTCAAATCATAATAAAGTACTTTGAATGAATATCTGCTTGTTGAATATAGAATAAAACGGTCTAAAGGGTATGATTAGTGAAAATAGGGAACAAATGGGATTGGAAAAGAGTCGACCGTATTGACGAGAAAAACCATGTTGAGTGAATGTTTATGAGTCTGTCCTGTTAATCTTTTATTTAAAATTTCTTCTAATATTAAAGCAATTAGCTTTTGACATGTAGCCCTGATTGTATAATATTTTAAGTTCTGTTCTTTTCAAGCTTCTCTAGGCTTGTCGCTTTAAAACATATACTGTAATATTTGCTGTCGCATCTGTTGAGCCAGCATCATGTTATTCTAATATGGCTCACAAGCAAAATAATAATAATAAAAACAAAACAAAAACAGAAACAGAAACAGAAAAAAAAAATATACAAAAATAAACAATTGTCATTTAAATGTGGCAGTGCCACGCCCTGAAATACGTTGCCTGCCCAGCTGTTGTGAATCGCATAAGGAACAGCAAGAGGCGTGCGACAGGCGACACTGTCGCCTTTTCATGCATATCAAAAAATGGCAACAATAAAAGCGGTAACAAAAGAACAACAATAACAAACATTAACATACAACAATAGGCGACGTCGACAGCGGCAGTCAAATGTTGCAAATGTAAGCAAAATAAATACACACACACACACAGAAACACACTTATACTAACTGTGTGTATGTTTTGCGTGTGTATGTAAAGCGCAAAACCAAAACTTTTGACATAATAAAATGAAATGTTATTGTTAAAAAAGTTACTTGCATATTAAAACAAACGCAACTTTTTTTTACTTGTTTATACTGTATAACTGTGTGTGTGTGTGTATACATAAAAATATGCACACACACACAGATACTCACACACAGATACTCACACAATCACATAAATGCAAATGGGCAGCGTGTGAAACATGGACTGCTTTGCCAAAGCCAAACAACTTTAATTGAACTGTTTACCCCGATTTTTATATATTTTGAACAAACACACAAATACATATATAAAAATATATATATTCATCTGTATGTGTGTTTGTGTATGTGTATTCGTGGCCAAGTATTTCTGGCGATGTTGCGTGGAAAGCTGTGTAATTGTTATGGTTATGTTTGCGATGATTATTTGGCTCGTTGCACAGCTGCTAAAATGTTGCCAGGGCGCAGGACTTTATCAAACTGCTGCAGCAGTTTTTCCCCTGCATAATCACAAAGCTTGAAATATCAAATAAAAACAGATGCCATGTTCTGCAAGTGTATACAATTAAAGTAGTTTCTTGTTTAAGATACTTAGAAATGTGTCAAATATGGTCTTAGGTGCTTATTGTTGATCAAATATTTGTAAACTTGACTCTTATACTTCTTTAGGGGTTATCTATTTAAAAGATACATTAGAAATCTAATTTTCATTTCCTTTTTAAATCATATATAAAATTTACCCACTAAATCCCTTCTATATCATTCAGAAAAAATATCGTTCATTAAAACGTATGTCTTTAGGAATCTAATTTTAATTTTATTTCCAAATAGAATATGAAACTTCCCAACTAAATCCCTTCTAAGTTGTTTATAAAAGTTATTCTTTAAAACTTTTTTCTGTTTCGTTTAATCGATGTGAATTTATAAAAATAACTGAAAACAAAACCCGTATTGAAAACCAGATAATATGAATGTGTTTAAATTAATTTTAAATACTACAATACTGAGAAACTAATTATTTAAAAACGTTAAAACAATGATAAACTGGCAAACAACAGTGAACGAGCTGAACACGTTACGTATACTTAATATATAGAAATTTTGTATAAAGTACATAAAGTAGCTATAATATATATATAATATATATATATAATATGTATAATTATATATATATGTATATAGATGACTTATGATTAGGTTTCACTCACCTTTACTAGCACCGTCCGGGCCACGTAATATGGTGCACTCCTCTATAGTGCCAAATGGATGAAATATTTGTCTAACATCATCTTCAGTTTGTTGTTTGCTGAGCATGCCAACGAACAGCTTGCGATCTAAATGCTCTGTTTATTTTTTCCAATATTTTGTTTTGTTTTTTGTTTTGTATATATATTTTTTTTTTTTTTTGTTTCAGTTCGAGTAATCGAATTGAATTTTGATTTATATCAAAAGAGGCAGCAAAATGGAAGAGTGGCATATGTGTGTAAAAAAAAAGGAAATTGTTGAAGCCATTGCATTAGAAAATATGTTTTGCCAATAATGCAGAAAAAGTATAAAGATATACAACACGTAGTGAGTTACGTGGCAAAACAACGCAACGCAACGCAACGCAACGTAACGTAACGTAATGTAACGTAAATGAAATAATACCGAATAAATCAGGCCGTTTGGAGCGTTATATAGTATATATATGTGAAATATATAGAAAGAGATGTAAATGCAACAGAGTTACACATTACGCAACAATTTGATTATTATTAATTTTTTTTTTTGTAACGAGTAACGAACGCAGCAGGCACATTGAATAAAATTTAGTTTAAAACAGAGATTTTCATCAAACAAATTTGGAACGAGCGCAAAATTACGGAAAACATAATAATAATAATAATAAGAAAATCAAAACATAAAGCAACAACATTTATTTAACGAAATTTTGGTTATATATTGATTTGTTCATTTTTTTGTTTGTTTGGTATGGTGTAGGTTTTTTTTTTTTGAGTTTTTTTAATTTCGACACCAAGGTAGCAAATACAATTACAACATTTATTAATGTAGGAGGGAAAACATTAGGAAAATATGTTTTGGAATTTCGGAATTTCGTAATTGGCAAAAATTTTCCAAAAATATGCCAGAAATGAGGGAATTTAAATGAAAATTTTTAAACGTTTTTGTTGTATTGCAAGGATTGCATTAAAAATTATTGTTTTTATTTTGAAAGCAACGAAAAAAATTTGAATTTAAACGAAATATTTGTCAGTATTCCAATTTTGCCAATTTTGATGTTTTTTTTTTTCAATTGATTATACATATGTCAAGACATATATATTGTTTTTGATATATATATATATATTTTTTTTATATAGAGCACGAACAAGTGTTACATAAAAAGGAAAGAAAAGAAGATAAAAATGGGTGATATTTAGTAAAATTGTCGCACTTTTTTTTTATGTAACTTACAACTTACAAAATGGAAAATGTCTTATGGCAATATAACAATTTGCTAAATATATATGTATATATATAATGTATATAACAGAATACATACGGTCACACGCACACGCATACACACAGACTTAGACATACGAACATACGAATTGTTCACACACAACAGAGCTACAGGTTTATAGAGTATAGACATTAAAAGGTAAACAATAGTTTTAGCCACTACTTGGAGAAAAATGAATTCAAAAATTGCATTATATTTATCATATTGAAAGTTTTACAACAGTAATACTTAGCTTACAATTTAAGTTTAATGGAATAAGCCTGCACTAAACAGAATCTATGTTAACTTTAATAGCAAAAGCCTGTTAAGCCTAAAATACTCTATTATTATTACGTAATAAATAAATGACAAACATTTTAAAGAAATAAATATGATAGGTTTGTAAAAAGGTTTTCTCTATATAAAAAATGCTTATTCAAACTTACTTTATTTGAATAAAATCACGTATTAAATTGAAAATAAAATTTTAATATTGATAGATCCAAATTATAAATTTATCCTATTTTTTTAAATTTTAATTTTAAACGTTCGCTTATAAAAATTTAATCATGTTTCCATTTGCACAAATTCCTTTCCAGATTTGATGCTGTCGACCCACACAAGTAATGGACATGTTTATTACAAAATACCAACGACTGCTCCATTAACGTGAAGCTGATAAAAAAAACCTAGAGCATATTTGCCAATGACCTCCTTCAGCTCAATAATAGAGCTCATATCGAAAATTGAGAGTTCAATTATTGCCAAAACACTTGGCACACACGCCTGCTGCCATTGCTATTGCTGTTGTCGCGTGAAAGTGGCAAAAAGCAATCGATGTAGAAAATAACTAATACGACACGTTAGTCGGCCCTGCACAAACACACAGACGCACATACACTCACACAGACTAAACTGGCCTGCAGGCAATTGTCTTGCCTGGGTGTAAGCCTAATGGCATTTGGTGCTCAGCTTCGGTCTCGAAGTACACCAACTGAGGCTAAGCACGTGCAATAAGCCAAACAACGCCAGTGGCATGCTAAACACAACAGCAGAACAGCAAAGGGGCCAATGATATGGCCAGGCCAAAAGGGTTGAGCTTAATAAAAATGTAAAGCACGTGGAGCGTACACCCCGAAAAGGTAACAAGGACTAAAGGTGAAGCAAAAATAGTGCAGGCTCTTTCACATACCCTCATATATATACACTTATATATACATATATGAAATGGCATAGTTCAACTGGCTGTTAACAGTTGCGGCGTCAAAAAGCAGACAATGTAGAAATACAAAAGGAGCGCAGCAAAAGGCTAAAAGGCACTGGGAGAAAACCATTTGGTCGACAACAGCAGGCCAAAATAGAGAGAGAGAGAGAGAGAGAGAGAAAGAGAAAAATGGAAGACAAAAAGGATTTGCACAGTGTTTAGTCGCCGTTGCAGCAATTTTCTACAATTACCAAGGAGCACAGGTGGCGCAGGCGGCCGCAGGACACAAGGATGACGGCATAAAATGCACACAATTTTCAGTGATTCCTTTTTGGCTAGAGCAAGAGCCAGTGCCCGAGCTCAACCCCGATTCCGAGCCACAACCAGAACCTGAACCTGATCCAGACTTTCAGCGTAGGTGAGTCAAAGCAAAAGCAGTGAAAATAATATTAAAGGCCATTAGGCTCATATAGACAAGTTAAGTGGCTCTTTTTAGCTACGTCTCCCACTGGATTCTCCTGCTTATCCACTTGTTTTTCTTGTGCTGCTTGTCATGTGTGCAGGTTTTTAGATTTTATTTTATGCCTCGGCTGTTGCCAAGGCAAAAGAAGTCATTAACGTGTCGTTGTCTTTGATGCTCATGCTCTCAAAAGCAAAAGCGGGAAAAAAGAAACAAACCAAATTAAATTAGTTAACCACATGGCAACTTTTGTCTGTCACAGACAGCACGACTGACACTAGGCAGTATGAACAAAAGGCTGAGATGGAGAGCGTGCCAGTTATATGGGTAGAGACATCGCTACGTTGTGGCACCACTAATTGTTGCATGTTCTGCTTTTTTTTTGCTTATCTTCTCTGGGTTCTCTGGCCTCGAGCGCAGTCAGCTCGAAATGCGCCCTAGACAAAGTAATTGTATTTTAAATGTTAGCCAAAAGGTGAACAAGTCAGACTAGCTATGTCGCCACGTCTGTAAATTATACAAGAAATAGCTACAAAAAATACAAAAGAAAAAAACTAGAAAAAATGTTACCACAAAACAAAAATCGCTGACAAAGCGCAAAACTCGTGTGTTTGCATGTTACTTCATTCCTCTACTCTTCAACTTATCCCACTTTTTTTTCTGGTGTATTTTCGTTTAATTTTATTCTAGCCCTGACGGTGGCTCCTCTTTTGCCAATTGACATGTAAATTGACATTTAATGGTTGCTAATGAGCGTCTGAGGATTAATTCCTTTCAGTTCAGTTCAGTTGAGCCAAGCTAAGCTCATGGAAGATGCAGTACCATTTGCATAGGTGCCGAAGAGTATAGAGAATCGCTGGTGAATTTTTTGTGCGATTTATCCAATTGAGTCGTTGTAATTTATGGGGATTTTCTGGCGGAATTTCGACATTTGAATTAAAAGTCTTTTTCGTGAAATTATTTGGTAAATCTATTCTTAAGGTTACAATTTCAATATGTAATACTTAAATTGGAGAGTTTTGTAATTGGATAACCTTGATTTTGAATATGCTTTGCTTTGCAGCCACTTTTATGCAATTAATTTTGTATTGGATCTTTTGAAATGATGAAATCCTTTAAATTGTGCAAACAACTTACTGCAAAATTGCAGCTAATAAATCATTAAACAAACAAATAAATACTCCATTAATTTTCACAGCTTAGCACACAAGCAAAACCGAAGACATAAGACCCTAGATGCCTGTCAGTTGCAGTAAAGTACGACGTAATCTTAAGGATCTACACTGGAGAGAAATCGCCTTCTAATGCGACCAATTCATATTTGAAATCTCCTCTATCCCCCACACTCACTCATCCTTGTTTCTAATCAGATTATGATGGACGGCTGCCAAAATCTGTGCATAGCTGAAAATGCTATGTAAATATATTTAAGTTATTAATTATTTTGTGGGCTGAAACCAAAAGCTGCTTTCTAATTACAAATTGAGACAAGGCTGCCTTTCGAGTCCATTCGGCTCGTATAACATTTGTTTAGCAAAAATTGATTGAAATAAGGTGAAGTAATAACCCTTTTACAGTGTAGTCTTGGACGAGTCTATGGATGTATCTGTATCTGTTCAACTTGTCTATTTGCATGCTGCATTTTGTACTTGGCTCATGTTTACTTTGCTATAAATTATTGAAATTGTAATTACTTAGGCAGGAAGTTGGGGAAATGAAATGAGTTACATAATAATAAGATTATTTGAATAATTATTAATGAACGAGGATTTTTGTATATGTGAATTTATTAATTTGTTTTACTTTTGTCAGCTAATGCAAATTTAATTAGAAGCCGCCAAAGTTAACCCATAAATGTATGAATGTGAACGAACTCTTCTTTTATTTAATAAATTTTTAGGCATGTGCGATGATTGATATTTCAGATGGCAGTCAAACGACTAAGAGCTCCCTAATTAATACGTAATTAGTCACTCGCATTCTCATTTTAGCACAAGCCAATTGACATTCACATGACAGATAATGTTAGCTATCTTCTTCTCACTTTTATATTTAATCTAAGAATTTACATAAATTTAAATTGATACACTTTGCGATAACTTGTGTTTATTCTCGTTTACATTAAGCGTCTGTCTATCGATACGTCTTGGCCACGCCCGTCTAGCTAGGGCAATTGTTTCGTTGCTGCAGGCACTGTATGGCCATGGTGAGACCATTTTTATGGCAGGCACTGTCTGCTGGAGCCATGCCTGACATCCTGACAGACTTTCATTGCCAGCTGGTATTAGCTGTTTGGCGCTTTGGCGCTCTGGCACAGCTCCGCTCTCAGCTCTGTCGAGGTGTCAGTATTTATACAGCAAATAAGCTAAATTTTTCCTTTATGACTCCCACAACGGGGCAAACAGTTGGTGGATGAAATGCCGGCAACGTTGCCAGACAATTGTGTGGCAATTGTCAAAAGTCTGCCAAGCGACAGCAGCTCTTCCCCTCTTGTCTTCTCTATATAATGTGCACTGACGTTTATATATGACTAGTGATAAGTCAGCGTCGCCCAAGACGTTGACATCGAGTGCAAGAGAGGTTGCTCCTGAGAGTAAAAGAAATAGTAGGCGAGAGTTGGTGGAAGCGGGTGGTGCGGAGTGTGGAGTGTGAATGGTTCATTGTGAATGTTTCGTTTCTCATTTTGTGCTTTTGTTGTTATGATGGCCTTGGAATCCTTTGGGTGTCTTTCGGTCTGAGCCTTAAAGTGCACAGTTTATTTGTCAGTTTGAAATTTAGAGTAATAAGCAAAAAGTTAGCATAGGCTGGGGACACACTGCAAGAGAGAGGGAGTCGTGCAAATGACATGTAGAACCAGAGATACCAGAATAGTATATGCCTAAGACAGGGCACTGAATTCAGAAGTAAATTAGTTATTAGCGTTGTAAGTAGTTCAAAAAGTTCAAGAAGACTTTCTGAAGCAACTCTCATTGAGTTTTTGGCAATGGCATTGGCATTGGCATTGGCATGCCAAAAACGGCGCTAAAATGCGCCTAATTGTTAATTAGTGTCAGCGTGAATTAGTATTTACAGCATGACAGCAAAGGGACGTTCAGACAAACAGACGGAGAGAAACAGTGGAGTATTTGAATAGACGCATTTTTAGGCATTTTGCATGCCAGGGCAATGGCAATGGCAATGGTAAAAGCCAAAAGCCAAAAGTTTTTGTTTTTGCCCAAGAACAACGGAAATTGTAGAAAAGTCAGCGCCAGCAAAGAGCCCAAAGAAAGACGCTGGAAAAGTTTGTCTTGCGACTCTCTATGCTGTCTTCGCTTAACTCTACTCTGTGGTATTGAAGTGTTAATTAATATTGAAAAGGATCAACTTTTGTGTGACTTTGGCTTTGTGTGCTGGCGTCAAGCAAATGAAAATTGAAAAGGAATCCGGAGAGACTGAGAAAAAGGGATGAGCCAAGGCATGCAATGAGGAAGAAGTAAATGCTATCAAAAATTCCAGGCTACTCATAATGTATAATACTTTAAAAAATGTGACATTAAAGACTTAATGTTAAACATATTAAAGACTTATTTATTATAAAATTAATTTTTGCATCTACGTTTCAGCATATGGCCATGCATATCCATGGCAGTTTGAGAACCTTGCATAGCTTTTTAGACCCTGTGTTTTTTAATGCAATAAATATGCAGCTGCTTGAGAGTTATGTCTGAGTGCCGGAATAAGGAAAGGGGGGTAGAAAACGTTGAAGCAGGCAATCTTGACATGCTATTAACATTTCATGTGCACCTTTTGCCGTTGTCTTGTGGCAGTCGGAGTGGATGCAGTGGGCGAAGCCACAGCCGGCGTTGACTATCACACTAAAAGTCAATATAAAGTAAAATTTTTTTTATGACCTCGGGATTATCATTTTGCGCTGCAGCTTGACATGAAATTGGCTTGCACTGTGGGTAACCAGAAATTGGCTATAAAAAAGCAAAGGAGCAACGACCAAAAAGGTGCTCGCATCCCCCCTCTCTCTACCTCTATCTCCCAGACTGCTGCACTCAGACTCTCATTCTCTCGCGGCCTGAACAGCTCGGCATTCTATAAAAAATATAGAAATTTTTATTTTAAGTAGTGACGCGTCAGGGATAATGTTAATGGCACATAGCATTTTCATTTCAAACGCATAAAACTGTCCTATGTCTGCGCATGGGAAATGTTTCAAAAAAATAAAAAAACAAACCTGAAAAGCGGAAAAACAGGGCAAAAGGAATATCAGCACGGTTAGGTTTGCTCTTTGTGGCATTTCGCTTTATGTCCGCAGATTTTGCTTTTTATTTTATTTAAGTATGTATATATTTGACTATATACATATAGTAAGAGAGAATGCATGGCATATCTCTCTCTCCCTCTGTTCCGCGATAAAGTGGAATTTAAAGTTTATGAGCTAGACGCAAGCACTCACAGGACTCTCATATGCCCTGTACACGATTTATAATTATATGGCCAGCATTTTTTTACAACTCAACAAATGTTATGTACGCTTTGACCCGCCCAGTATCTCGGACTCAGACTCAGATGTCCTGTAATAGGCAATAGACAAGATCATAAATTTCCGCTATGAAAACGGTCATACTAAACGATTGTTATGGGTAAGCTTCAGTTTATATAGAAGGATGATAGGGATAAAGGTAAGTCAGTCCAAAATATGTAATTATCAAGACAAAAATGTCTTTTTATACTAAAAAAAAATACTGTAAAAAATACCAAAAAGATACTTAAAAACGAATGTTTTCTTTAAAATGAGCAAAATTTGTAAATATTATAAAGAGAAATAAAGCTTTAAATTAATCTAAATTAAGTATCCTAAGTGTATTTTTTTAAAGAACTTTCCACATATATACGCACACACACATACACAACAGACTTAATTTATAAATTGATATGCTTACTTTTAGAAACCTTTTATAGTTCGCTCTGCAGAATTCACGTAGTAGCTTAATACTTTATATTGTTTAATTTGGCTGCTGGAACTATTTACATTGGTATTAGTTTTAGTTTTGGTTTGATTTGCACTTAATTTCGGTTGTTTAACGACCTGGCATAATTCATAATCCCTGTAGTCTTAATGTAATCTTATGAACAATTTTAACAATGCATCAGGTTAATGTGTGTGTATATGTAAAGCTTTTGAAAGCTCTGTCTACAGTTAGGCACTAAGCTTTTAATTGCATGAAACTTTGCACTACACGGCGTATTTGTAATATTTGTTAACGATTCATCTAGAGAGTTTGCAAATAGTATTTATTTTCTTATGGACGTTTGAATAAGAGTTCTCACTTAATTGGAGTTTAGAAAAAAATTGTTTTTTATTTTATAACAAATTATTATAGTTTATATATATTGTTTATATATATTTGAGTTGTTTTATCGTTTTGATTGTGGTTCAGTTTCGATGTCATATTCCAAGCAATGTCAAGCGCATCCATATCGTTTCTCTGCCACTGCTGCTGTCTTTGTCTGTCATCCACTCAATCTCTCTCTTTCTCTCTCTCCCTCTCTTTCTCTTTCACTCTTTCAGTTTAGTTTAATGTTGCCATTTTGCTGCCATTTGCCATGATGTGTGCTAAAATGTTGTTATCATTTCGTATTGCATTTTATATACGTATATATATATATATTATTTGGTGATATTTTGTCGTAAGCGAAAAAAGAGAGAAAAAGAAAGAGAAAAAGAAGGAATAAATAAAATTTTTATAATCTCTGTTGTTGTTTTTTGATTTTTATTATTATTTGTTGTTGCTGTTGTTGTTTTTGTAAATGTAAATGTTGTTGCTTATTTTTAATTTATTATTTGAAGTTTCATTTTGTTTTCGTTTGTGTAATGTTGGTTTTTATTATTCTTCTTTTATGTTTTTATATTTTTTTTTTTTCACTACATCAACGCAAATTGCAAAAAACCAACTTAAAATGTTTACGTGTCATAACAATAACAAATTGCATTTGATTTTTCGTTTATTTAATTTTGTAATTGGGGTAAATAGAGAGCACAACACTGAGCGATAATTTAATGTTTCATATTCTGCCAATGAAAATATATATAACATTTTTACAAATGTATCATAGTTTTTTCTTATATAGATTTTCAGTTTACGCACAACATCAAGGAAACAACAACATTGAGATATAAAAATTTTATTATAGTTCTTAATTCTATTTTGATTTAAACATAATATGTAAAAGAAAATAAAAACTGATAATGACTTTAATGTTAATTAATTGCAATTTAAATGTAAACTCATATTTAATTAATTAATATTACAAATTTATAATTATGCACGAAATATTATATATAAAGAAATATATATGTATATACATATATCTGATTATATAATGCACGACAACAACAAACGCTATGATAATATAATTGATAGAACTCTATAGAAATATTGCATTGTTTTTTTTTTTTTGGATGGATTCAAATAATTTTGTATAGCTAAATTAATTAATTTTTGAAATACTGATAGTATTATTATCAATTATAACAATGTATTAATACATATACTAAACCGATTAAAGCTCTATTATTTCACGAAGTTCGCTCACAAATCAATAAAGAGAATTATTCGCTTACGTAGTTTGAGGTAAAACAAAACAACGCAACACCTTGACAGCAAATGCCACAAAGCAACAAACTAACTGATGAACAACAACAACAAAAACAACAAGAATAACAACAAGAGCAACAACAATTGTTGAAGCTTACACAAACAACAACAAGGAGAACCTCAAGTCAGTCGTCAATCAAATTGTGAGGCAGAAGTTGAGAAAATGCTTCAATAAACATGCCTTACATAAAACATTTTAATTAAATTATATTTTACACACACACACACACACACACACAGAGTATATATGTATGTGTGTATGCTTGTGTGAATTTGCTGTGCAATATTTATCAATTTTGCATGGTGGTAGTGGTGAGAAAAACAAGAGTCATCACAATAACCATACGTCTTCGTCTAGGCCACATACATACATAAACACACACACAAACACACACACACAGGCACACCCAATGAAATGTTTTAGAGTTTGCAATGCACATCATTCATTTAGACCAATCCAAGCAAAAGGGGTATATAAAGTGAGAAAAAGAGAGAGACACTGAGACTCGAAGAAGGCAAGTAAGAGCATATGAAGGAATTGGCTAAGCACAAATGACACTTGCTATATAAGATGTTGGATTAATCCGTGGCTCAAACTGTGAAAACAAAAGTGATGCAGTGAAATTTTGTTGCCATAATATCAAATTTCAGAGAATTTGTTTCAGTTATATAGAAATAAAATATTTAATTATATAAGACAAACAACAAATACTAGGATTTTCTTTCTCAACTAGTGTCATTGGGCTTTAACCCAGCGTTAGCTAAGAGCAAATGCTGTACTTTAATTTAATTTGTGAGGTTGCCTTTATTGTTGTTCTTGTAGTTGTTGTTGTTGTTGTTTATTTTGTTTGCTCGTTGCGCGCAATTAATTGAACTTGCAGCACATGCCACCCTCACCCCTTCGCCAACAGACTCCCAGCCTCAGTTGCAGACTATTGACAGCCTTCTGGGTGTGGTGAATTTTTCTGTTTGGGGGGAAAGCGGGTGGACTGCGGCAGGAGGCAATACTGGGTTCTGCTAGGGGAAGGAACATTGTGTATTGTGTGTGTGTATGTGGTTTGTGTCGATGAACACTTAAGCCGCACTCAATGCAGCCGCAGTTGACGTCTCCCTGTTCTGCTCTGCTCTATGGTCTGTAGAGCTCTGTTCTGTTGCTCGTTTACCCGTTACGCTTTTCGGAATTTAACTAAGACAAACACCACAATGATAACAACAGAGTAACAACGCAAGACAACAACAACAACAACAACAACAACAATAACAACGACCAACAACTACACTAACAAGTTGTATAGTTTGTTGCCTTCGTTCGTTCGTTTTTGGCTCTACTTTTCTACTGTTTCTGCATGAGAAACGCTTGCGGGTCTTATGTTGGCTTAGCAGCAAACTTGTCTAAGCTGGGGCCAAGCATTCAGCAAGAGAGAATAGTCGGGGCGAGGAGACTTTAAGGGCAAGAGACTGTAGGGTTTTCGCAATTACAATTACGCATAGGAGACAGAGCAAACGGAAATAACATAGCACTGAAACAAGAGGCAGAACTTCAACAAGAAGATGAAACATGGGGCAGCACTGTAATTGTAATGCCTGACAAAGTAGCCAAAAAAATAAAAATAAAAGGAATACATTTTGCCCATAAAACGGACATTTAAGCAACTACAAAAATATAACGAACAATGGTATATCTTAATTTGATATAGAATCTGAAAAAAGCAAATGATTGTGCTAAAATTTACCACAATTTCTATTTAAGAGATTTTCTATAATCTGCAATTATTGTTTAGTTAAAACAATTATGAAACAGCGAAATGCAAAAGATTCTTAAACTGAAAATTATTACAAATATTTTGAATAATAAAAAACATAATTCTAACAATCTTTATATGGTAATAAATTTATCTTAAATGAATTAACCATAAATAATGTCTATGTATTATATAATATTTAATCTTTTGGAACGAAAACAAGCTATTAAATATAAGTAAATCAATAGCTTTCTTTTTAAATATGTATACTCAACCCATTTGCAATTACCTGGGAAATGTTTGTGTTAGACCACGCCCAAAAAATTACCAACAACAGCGGCCATAATACTTTAGAAAATGTGCCCAGCATCTTCAAGTTCGAACTGGTCTTTTGTGGTCAAGGATCTTTAGACCATCTATGGCTAAGTAGTTGTGAATGCCTGGCTCTAAAACATATTGCACAATTACTTGGCACACACACACACAGACATACATGCACGAATTATAGCTAACAAAATTTATGTTATTGTTTGTCTGGCCATGGTGTGGAGAGCAGTTCTTACACTCGAACTAAGCAGTGGAACTACCTTCTACGAGGCCAAAGGACTCACATATTATTTGCCCATATATATATATACTATATATTGTATTCAGTTCGCATGTGTTTGTGTGTGTGTATGTATGTGTGTGTGTGAGTATGTTGCAACAATTTTATTTATTGCACTGGCCATAAAATGCACGCTGGGGGCATTTGTAACAATTTTCAGACTTTCACACACACAATCACAAAACAACAATATCTTTCTCTCCTACTCTTTCTCTCTCTCTCTCTCTCTCTCTCTCTCTCTCTCTCTATCTGCCATTGTTACCCCTGCCTTCAGGCATTGTGCAAGCATTCTTAGTCAGGTTAAAATATTACAACATCATGCTTAAAAGTCACGTTTAAACGCTGACGACGTCGGCGCCGAAAGATTATTGCATTTTAGAGCCCTCTCTCCTGCCTTTCTCTCTCTCTCTCGCTGTCTATCTCTCCCCCTTTGCCTTTGTCTTGTTAGCTGCACACCTGAGAACACACACACACACAATCACAAACACAAACACAAACGTAGTTCATTTCAGACGAGACAGCGCGTGTCTGTCTCTCTGTCTGACTGCCAAAATAAGTAATAGTGTTGCAACGTGCCTGCCGCATTTTATTTCCCTTTGCAAGGGAAAAGTCAGAGCCAATGAAAGAGCAAGATAGAGAGAGGGAGAGAGGGAGAGAGAGAGAGAGAGATAGAGCGAGCGAGAGAGAGGGAGTGCTTGAGAGCGAAAATTTTGGTACTCGTTGTATATATATGCTTGATGTCTGATTGAATTGAATTGATGTGAGTGCCAGGTCTGACTCCGATTCGGCACACAATTCTGTCTACTCCTTCTCTCTCTGTATGTAGGTGTTTTTCTTCTGTCTCTGTTCGTTTTTGGCTTTTGCGGTTACGAAACCAATTTATTTGGTTTCCATACATTTGTATGTGTGTGTAGATTTCATATATGTGTATGTGTGTGTGTTTGAAATGTTGTTATTTATTTTAAACAGTAACTCTGTAGGTAAATGTGAAGCCTCGGCTCAGAAATCCTTGAAAAGCCTGAAATGATTTCATAAGATGAAAAGCGATTTTTTCTTCTTCGTACTGCTCTTCTTCTTTTTCTTCAAGTGAGAGTGAGACAAAAGAAACATCAGTAAGTCATATATATATAATTTTTTGGGCAACATTTGTGAATGTTGAATTTGGGTGCTTAAATGCTTTCATGGATGATGACAATTAAAACAAATTGCAAGAAATTGTTAAAGAACATTTAAGTGTGAAATGAAAGACGCGAAAGCAAGAAAAGAGAGGTAGAAAGAGAGACAGAGACAGAAAGGCACATAGAAAAATGGCAATTCAAAAGCTTGTACATTATTTCACAAGAGTTTTAAAAACATTGCCCGAAAATTGTAATTTAAATTCAAGCCTTACATTTTATGCTAAATTAACTTCTGATAGCAATGGAAGAAACAAAAAAGACAACCACCATCAGTTTCCAGCTCACGTAGCATATACTAGAGCAATATTTTAACAGAGATTTGGAAGAAGAACCGTGTGCAGTACGCTGCACATCATCATATCATTTGACAATATTAGACGAAACTCAATTTCACTTTAATAAATATTTTAATATATATACGAGTACATATGTGTGTGTGCATGCGGATATCTGTGAAACAAGTCAAGGTCTCTAACATATGCCCACGCCTACCATTGCCCACGCCTACTTTTTCCAAAGGAGCTAAGCCCATGCCAACCAGGCAATGTCTGGGCCTATCGTGCTGTCTCGCTGTCTCGCTTGTCACAGAGCCGTCCGTTGTACCCCATTGTAAATGGAGTCAAGAAAGCAAAAGTCACTTTTTCAATTTTGAAAATTAAAAAAAAAATAAAGAGAAAAATTCTACGCACACACGAGTAAATCACTAAGTTACTGTGTCGCATTGATAAACCCTTATCAAGTGGGGGTTTTTTTCTCACACGCACACACACAGACACACATTGCGAGACACGTTGACACATTGTCACAGGGCGAAGAAGGAAATGCAAAGAGAGACAGAGAGAAAGATAGAAAGAGAGAGCGAGAGAGAGAGAGAGAGAGATAGAGATAGAAAGAGAGCGGTAGAACCTTTTGTGACAAGGGTGAGGCGGCACAGAAAAAGCATTGCCTACTTTTTGGCGTGAATTTAAAAAAGCCTGTGTGCTGGCAGACAGGATTTGAGAGGGGAATGGATGGATGGGGGAGAGTTTGATAAGTGAGTGGGTGTGAGCGGTTGTGTTGCGCGCATATTAAAATCTATAAAATATGCTCGTGACTGCTTTACGACTTGAAAGCTCAAAAAGCTAAGAGCAAAACCAGAAAAGCGAGCAAACCCAACCAGCAAAAAGTGAAGAGGAAAGAAAAAAAAAGTTCAATATTTGTAAATCTTTTGCTCATACGCTCGTACTGTCGCGCTCTATCGCTGCTGCTGCTGCTGTCTCAGTTGCGTACATAGCAGAGCTCGTTCTTTATGGGTTAATGGTGCGAAAACGTGACTTAATGTTCGTGTGTAAAATTTGTGTTTCTTTTTCCCTTCGTTCGTTCTTTCTTTTTCCGTTTCATTCCCTTTTTTTTTGCTTTAGCCATAAGAGTTATGTACGGGTGCGTAAGAGGGGTACCTATAGCTTTGGGTGATTGTGATATGGAGTAGAGGCAGAGAGAGAGAAAGGGGCAGAAGCAATGTAATGGAGAGTCGCAGCTGTTGTGCAAAGGTCAAAGCAATTTGAGGCGCCCATCGTGCGACGATGGCTTTTAATAGAAATGTCAGACAATTGGGTGCCAAAGCCAAATCGGTAGCTTTAAAAGCGACTTAAGGCAACTGAAACCTCCAAATTGAATGCCACAAAAAAGACGTGAAAAGACGGAGGAATAGAAATTGGTTGAGGAAAGGCCAAGTTAAAAGTCCATATGTAATTATATTTTTATAAATGATTTTAAATTCAGGAAAAACAAAAAGAGAAATATCAGAAGGACTACTATTCTCGAAGATGATGAAGATAGATATTAGATTAGATATTTCATACATAATAGTTTTTAGTGAAATTGCTCTTTAGATACTGATTTTACTCATAGTGATTTGTAAGGTAACTCTATCGAATTTATCTATCTTCCTTCTATTCATTTTTGAAAGAAGTTTGTTTTGTAAAGTTAATTTTAAGTAAACTCTTTACTATGCTCTACCGAAAAACTCAGCTCATTAACAGCAAACTGCCTAAGAACTGTATTAAATATTTTTTGGCCCCCGAAGCGTTTAAAAATTTCATTAACTCACTTGACATTGCCAAGCGTCATTTAATTATCTCGCTCACCCTTTCGTTCATTGCACTCTTCCTCTGTCCCTCTTTCTTTCTCCCAGTGCGCTTTAGCGTAAATGACAAATCCTTATGCTAAATATGCTTAATGCAACGCATATATATATACCCACCCATACACACATACACACGTATGCACATACACACACTCACAGAGAGCTTACAACGTGCTGTACATATGCTTAATGAAGCTTATAACTCCCGTCGTCTCGTTGTAAGTTCCTCCTACATCTATCTCTTCTCGGTCGCTCTTTCTCTTTCTGTGGTTGGAAGCCCTCTTCACCCTGCCCCACTCTCCCGACATGCAACACGTACAAGTTCTGACAATCCTGGCAACAGGCAGCATATGCCAAGCATGAAGGCCCGCCAGGCGAAATAATTATAAAGCGCTCACAGCGGAAGCTGCAACGGAAATGTTACCTGCAAAGCACGTGCATAGCTTCAGCCCCATGGTCAGAGCAACGAAGAGGTACATACATACAGAGAACGAGAGAGATAGAGAGTGAGAGATAGAGAGAGAGAGAAACAGAGGTTTACTGGCTGTGCGGGTGCAAATTCTAGCACTGGCTGGCGTTTAGTTTTAGCATAATGACAGGCATAGTAGCAGCATTGCAAAACGCCTCCAATCTCTACACCGAAAGAAAATTATTCAATAACAAATTAAATATGGAAATCATTATAACTAAATTTTGGAAAATTAACAAAAATTATTCAGCAACAAAATAAATATAAAATATAATTCATAAACTAAATAAAAGTAACAAAAATTATTGCATTATTTGCTCTAAAATTTCAAAATTGAAATTTGGCAACCAATGGCCTACAATCTCCACACCGAAAGAAATTTATTCAACAACAAAATAAACATAAATGTAATTATAATGCCTAAATTTTAAAATCTTTAAACAAATTTCCTTTATTCACCACAAAATTTAAAAATACCAAAAAAATAATTATACAAATTGAAGATTATTTTTCAGTGCATTGGCACTTCCACTTTGCATTTTGCAATCTAGTTCTACTTGCCGCATGGCAGCCACTAAACCAAAGCCACATTAGCTTGGCAGCAAATGTGGCAAAGCATGTTAATAACTCACTGTGTGTTTGCATGGGTGTGAGTGAGTGCGAGTGAGTGTGAGTGAGAGAGTATGGGTAGGTGTACGTGTGTGTGTGTGTGTGTGTGTGTGTGTTTGCCACGGAGTGCACTCTCTGCGCACTTGGGGGCACATGTATTTAAGTTTTGGGATTTCATAATAAACTTGGGCCTTTGCTACTAAATATGTGTGCAAGATTGGGTGCGTGTGTGTAGCATGTCGTAGTCGTCTTCTTGCTGTGTAATGGAGCATGCTGCATGTTGCAGCCAGTTAAGTGCAACTAAAAGCTGAGACTGAAGCTCAAGCTCTTCAACTCAGACTACCGACTTTGCAGACATTTTCGCATATTTTCATACATAATGCATAAATTCGTTTCATCATTTCGGTATGGAGATGACTCCATCTGTTGCCTAACCCGAGTTTACCTTATGCCGTCTTGGGCCTAATTTGTTGCATAATTAAGCATGTAGTCGTCTGTGCTGAAATGCAGCTCCTGTTATGCTTATTATACCTCTTGTTATTTTTTAGAGAGAGTTTTGTTTATGAATTTTCGGTATATAGACAAAAGTAACAACTACGGCTATAAGCCATATTATGTAATGCAATTCTGTGCTATTTTATGCTAAATCTTAAACGAGACTCAAAGCAAGCAACATAGAATATAGAAGGGAAAATATGACCATATTACTTTTAGTCTAACTTTATTATAATTTAATTAAAAGTTGCTCTAAAAAAATTTTTAAGGTAAAGTTTGGCAATAATGGTAAACTAATTCGATTAATTTACTTTGCATGTTGAAACTATCCTACAATAAAATCAAAATATATATTCCTAAAGAATGACAAAGAGAGAGAGAGAGGGAGAGAGAGAGAGAGAGAGAGAGAGAGGGAGAGAGCGACTGTTTTATTTCAATATATACCTTAGTTTGCAATATCATTTAAACATTTCGTAAAAGTTTCCAATTGTGGAAAAAGTTCTTGTGTTTATTAAAGCTATCACTAGCAAGCAAAGCACTTAAAGCTTTGAAAAAACGCCAAAAACTTGTTCAACTAACAGACCTCCGGTTCTCCCATCTCTCTCTCTCTCTCTCTCTCTTTCAGTATTTCTCTTGCTTTCTTTTTCTTTCTCTCTACACATCATCAACACCTTCTCCACTTGCCATATACAGCCTTCTATCAGTATTCCCTGTTACCAGTTTCTATGCTTTTGTTAACATGACGCCAAAGAGAGCTAACAGGAATCTATACACACAAACATTCACATTCACACTCGCACACACTCAAACACTCACACACACACATATACTCACACTCACAGACATACGCACATTCGCTAAGAGAATGAAAACCACAGCACACCTTTAACTCAACCACAATATAGAATGAGTATGTGTATATGTGTGCATGTGAGAGTGTGTTGTGTGTATGCTTCATTATTGTTATTATTATTGTTGTTGTTGTTGTTGTTGATGTTGTTGCTGTTGTTGTTGTTGTTATTCGTTTCTTCCTGCTCAACTCGTCAAGTCTCCGGCACATACGAGCATTATTTTTGTCGCATTGTTTGCTTCTCATTCTCTTTCCGCCTCGTCGACGCCATTGTTGTTAGTTTTTCACCCCTTCCCTCAAGCCAGCTTTTCCACATTTCCCCCTTTTCCCTCTTACCTCATTTTATTTTCTTTTCCTTTTTTTTATTCTATTTTGACAGCGTCTCTTCGTTGTTCTGTCTCTGTTTTTTTGATTTAGCTTTGTGCTCTCTCTATCTCTTTTTCCTTGTTTTTCGATTTTGGTCACTAATGAGCAATGCTAAAAGCGCAGCAAAACTTCAGAAGGGCGTGACGAAAGGTGGGCGGGCCAGAAGGAAAGTTCCTGTGTAGGTGTATGAGTTAGGAACAGCTAAAGGTAGGGGAAAGTAAACATTGTATTTTATTTGTGTTTACGTTTTTAACAGCTTTGACAGGCCGCTGTTATCCTTTCCAATACACACAAATACATACACATATACATACTCACACACACACACTTAGACATTGACAGAATGCCAGGCATTGTTAGCACAGATTTGGGTCAATATGTTTTTGGCCAGGCCTAAAGTAGTAGCGGCAGTGGTGAAAGAAGAGGCAGAACTCATTGGCTTTGGCTTTGGCTCTGGCGCATTGACAGCATTTTTCATTTGCCTAATGAATTCAATTATTTATTTACCTTGAGTTATTTCTTTAGCCAGTTCACCGGCTACACCTGCCCCTCTTCCAGCACAGTCCACTGTATTCTGTCTGTCTTCTGATTTGATTTTGCGTGCCAGAGTTTATTTAATTTGATATGGCATGGCATGGCATGGTATGGCATGGAATGGTATGGAGCGCGAGTTGCCAGAAGAAGACTGCCAAGTCGGCATTTCTAATTAATTCAGTACAAATTACATGGCATCGCCCGAAGTCATTGGCGGCAGAGTGGAGTGGTGGAGCAGGCGGGGACAGAGGGTATTTTAACCGGTGGATGAGGGGGAGTGCAAAAATAAAAATGGAAATTTAATTAATGTAAAAGCTTATATAATTGGAAATTGAAGTCTAATTAAATGTGTGCGACAGCAGCAGCAGATCGCTACATACATACATAAATATACTACATACATATATATATATATATATATATATAAATATTATATATATTTAAATAAATAGAGAGCAAGTCTGCAGTCAATTTGTGCTTGCAACTGACATCGTTTCAAGCGCAAAATTAATTAACACTCTCCAATAGACGCTGGAAAACAAGTGTATACAAAAGTATACAATTAAATTTGCGCGCCGAATTAAAAATCGCAAAAGCAAATTATTAACAACGAATAAACAATCATAATTTGAATATTTACACACACACTCACACGCACTCATACGCACTCACACTGAGTCACAATAGCCAAATAATAAACTAATTAAATCAACAGCCGCTTGAAAACAAGGCCCTTTGTTTTTCATCTTTATCTGCCGGCGCCCTCTATGCGTGAATATGTGCATTATAATTTGACAATTTAATTGGATTTTGTGCATATACCATACATATATATACCCTGTAGTCATTAACGAACAACTTGCTAAAGATAGGACATGATAGAGATAGAGATAGCAAGAGTGAGTGTGAAAGGAAATATATATTTATATAGCATATATATATTTATATAATGAAATTTGCTATCACAAAACACAGTCAAATTGAACTTTGTATATATGTATTATTTGAAACTAAACAGTATTTTTGTACAGGGTATTTACTTGCTATCATAGTTATTAAACTCAACTAACGTAATTTAAAGAGAAACATTTTGAGTCACAAGTCAATTGAATAGAAAAACTAAACAGAAAACATTTTAATGAACCACAATAATTATTTAATATATCTGATTTAATATTAAACATTATTTAACTTTCTTTTATAGCTTAATCAATTTAATGTATATTTCTTTTTAATACTTAACTGTTGAATTATTTATCGTTTAAACTCAAGATTAGTAAAACATAAAAAAACTTACTGTGGACTCTGCTAACTATAAAATAGAGAAAAAGGCATCAAGACACTTACCTAAAAAGAGAAGAATGTAAATTAAATGATTAATTGATTCATTTAAGTAATTTTATAAATAAATATATAGTAAAAATGATTGTATCAGCTTAGTGAACTCATTGTTCGTTTCACTTAATACTATTGGTGTATGCAGCACCAATTGGGAAATTATTTGGAAGAAATTACACACAGTTTGGTGGTATTTTCATTGGTATTTTTATTTATACAACGTGTTGCCGCACAGTCAATTCCCCAATACACACACACACTCGAACATAAGGCCAAAAAATACACACTCTTTATATATACATATACATATAATATTTGCTGTGTGTAAATGCCACACTTTTATAGGTAAGCAAATTTGTTTTTTATTTTATTATTTATTTTCGGTATGGTTTTTTTTTATTTTTTGTTCATACAGGACTGTAGGGATATCAATCCAATGTTGAGTTCTCTCGTCTCGTCTCGTTTCGTCAGTGCTGCCCTTTTTTCAGGCTTTTCAATTTCACATATAGCAAATATTTTTTATGTTTTCCTCGCTGCCACATTTCGGTCCGTTCTACCCCATTCGTATATGGGTATCGAACCCCCAAACTGTTGTTGTTGTTGCTATTGCTCTTGTTATTTTCTTTTTTGTGCCATATTTTACATGCAAATCGAATTTTCCTCAATTTTAATTGGATTTTTGATTGGTTATACTTGTGTTTATATACGCACAACTCACAGTTCGATGGCTATATGCCATTCCCTTCACTCATACTCTACTCCCTCATTCGATCTCCCTCCTACTCCACTTTAACGTATTTATTCCGTACCTTGTTTATATTTTTCTTACTTATTTTTGAATCTGTCAATACTTGAATTTGTTTTCAATATCTTTTTTCCAAGCATTTTGTTGGTTAGTGACATGATGTAAGTTATCAACTTACAACAAAAATCGTATAACTTCAACAAATCCGTGTTTTATTGCATGTATGTAAATTATAAATAGTTGAATAAATCATAAATATTATAAATATGCGATAAATAATCGAAATGAGCAAAGAAAATTGATTTAAAATTACATTAAATTTATATTACAAACATTTTCCCACCTGACATCAAAGCATCGACAAATTTATCTAAAATAAGAAAAATTCAAAAAAGTTTTTCTGCTCGCTCTCACAATTAACCCAGGCACTTTGGAACAATTTGTACAAAGTTTTAATTGAAGACGACACGGCAAAATGTCTATATTTGCATTTATGTAACCTCCCACATAACCCAACTCAATTCATTCACTCGTATGTAAAACTCTTCCCCCTCTCTCTGTCTTTTTCACTCAGTAGGCGTTGTTATATGTAAATTTTAAACACACTTTTGAGTTTGCCTCGCGGGCATTACCAAAATGATGACACCCCCAGAATTGCCGCTTCATTTTCCATTTTCCGTTTTCCATTTTCATTACTCCATGCATTTGTGCCACGTAGTTTGCCTTGTAATTACAATTGAGACCACGGCCGCAATGATTATAATTATGTTTTATATTGTCATTTTGGGTGGGTTCTCCAACAAATGGACTCCATCCAGTCTGAGTCTGGGTCGGGGTCGGAGTTGCCTTCCGATTCTCCAAATTCAGCATCACAGTGGCATTAAAGTAGCTACAGGTAACAAGTTGAATTTGAAATAAATCATTTTCCAGCTTCCTGGCAACAGGGTAGTCCCTCTTTGTGTGAGTGTGTGTGTGTGTGTGTGTGTGTGTGTGTGTGTGTGTGTATGTGTGTCTCTGTCAAGGACTTATGCTGATTAGTAAAAAGCGTCACAGTAAATTTTGAATGTGCCCAGCATCCATCCGTTCACCTCGCGCCGAAATTTTGTGGGCTCAGGCAGTTGGAATGATTTATGCAATGAGCTCAAAAAGATGAAAGTTGTACATTTTCATATTTTAATTGCTTTGCTCTCTTAATACTTTTGGGACAGGACTCGCTTTGCCTGCCATTTTATAATATTCTTGTGTTTTTGTTATTATTATTATTATTGTATATATATATATACAGATTTTTTTGGTTACGCTTCTATGGGTCTTTTGAAGTGCTAGGAACAGGGCAGATTGCCTGGCAGCTCGCATGCCTCCCTGTTTATAAGGGATTTGTGCCTTGTAGTTAATGTAAATGTTCGCTGAGAAAATTTCACTAATTTT
Organism: Sphaerogastrella javana; assembly: GCA_037040025.1. Taxonomy (NCBI): domain Eukaryota; kingdom Metazoa; phylum Arthropoda; class Insecta; order Diptera; family Drosophilidae; genus Sphaerogastrella; species Sphaerogastrella javana. The sequence continues at coordinate 22,116 of JBANCZ010000161.1, read as the reverse complement.
ATAACAAGTTTGCGGTTTGTGAGTAAATTTTTTTATTCTTATTTTTGTGCTACGTTTCAGTTTCTCTACCCAGTTTGTTACTTTTTTAGACAGGCATTTGCTTACTTTGTGGCAAAGTAGATTTTTGTCGTGTATATAAGTATTTCGCATTTATAATTTATGGCTTTATATTTGTCAATGGCCTTATTATTTCACATTTTTATGTGCCCCTCAGTCGACCTCTCTCTCACTCTTTGGTCCTTGTTCCTTCACCTCGGTTCTGGGCAGTAGTAAGTATTTATGGAGGATATTTAGCGTTTTACAGTATATAGGTTTATATTCTGACAGGCAAATTGCTTCAGATATTGGCCTGACAAGCGGAAGGAAATGGGCGTTACGCCATGGTATAAGCTAGGAGGGTTGTTCCTTCGTTTATAGGACAAAGTTTTTGTTGGGTGTGCTTTATTGTGAAAGATTTCACAGCTGTTAACCTTCAAGGCTATTCAAATTAGAGGGACTAAATAAGGTAGTTGAACACTTAACATTTTATGAATACCATACAATAGATTCTATGTGTAGTTAAACTAATGAGATATATTGAAAATAGAAACAGTTAAAATCTAAAATCTAATTTGGCAACTATTGGTAATTGAACATTTATGCTATTCCCAAAACATATTTCATCAATTTCGCTGCTATAATTCTCCAGAGATGCTATAACTTGCCATACACACACACGCATATGGTTAGTTTCTGGACATTTCCCATTTTGTTTTCTATATGCAATTTGCCACTAATTATGCGCAAAATTTCTAGCTCAAGGGCTCTAAGCAATTAGCAGAGCACACCCTAAGCACAGCTCCCTTCGCCTCTTGACCCTTGGCTCAAGTAATTTACATTGGAATTAAACAAAAACTATGAGCGTATATATGCAAGTCTGTGCATGTGTGGGTGTGTGTGTGTGTATGGGTGTTCATTTTCTATTTTCATATGAATGTGGCCAACATTAATGCAACAAATTATGTTTAGAGCGGCGCCCGTAGTCGCCGCCAACGCAGTGGAAAAACTCCAAATGAAAATAAACCGCAACATTTTTCATTTGTGCAATATAAAGAAGTAGCAGAAGGCAGCTGGTAGCCGGTCGATGCGAGGAGGTATGGAGGAGACATGCGGATTGCGGAAGGCGGATGGCGGATGGCGGAAGGCAACGAGACAACCAACTGGAAACATCGGTGGACTATCACACGGGAGCAATATAACCGGTTTGTATGCCACAAAAGCAATTTTATGATTATAACAGCCGAGGCCCGGTCGAGCACGGCAGTTATATTCTGCGGGTCTGGGATCTGGGGAGCTAAAGAGACACGGAGAACGAGTGAGAGATGGAGAGAGAGAGAGAGAGAGAGAGAGAGGGAGAAAATGTATGAGAAAGAGAGTGGGAATGTAGCGCAATTAGGCGCCATAAAAACGGCAGGTTTCCCCCAAATGGGCGTGGCCCAAAAGTCAAGCCATGGTTCGTTGTCGGGATCGGGAGGCCCCAGCGACATGCTACTCTTGTTCTTGTTGTTGTTGCTGCTGCTGTGTTGTTTGTCTTCTTGTCTTTCATTGTTGTTTTTCACTTTTTATTATATTTTTCCTTGTTTTTTTTTTTTAGACCCAAAACCCGCACACGGCAGTATTTTTAATTTAAAATCCACAACGAAACGTGAAACGTTGAGGAGCAAACAAAATATAAATGTTACGCGTGAAAATTGCGGTCAGGAAGGGATGGTATACTACAATATTTTGCCAGAATGCGGGTAGGAGTTGGATGCATGAATGCGACGCGGGTGTTAATCTTAATGTACAACAGGGAAAATATAAGGTATATAGTTCGCCTACACGGCAAGCATTATTTTAAATAAATTTCTGATAGAAAAAATGTATATTTATAAAACTGTACTACAGGTTATATAGTTATATTAAAGTTTTCTATCTTACTTTAGGTTTAATTATGGTGTTGCAAAGAGACCAGTAATAAAATTGGCATTTCAAATTGATGTGTTCGACCCAAAGAACATTTCCTTTCTACATTTTTTTCTACTTGTGTCTGTCTTTACTTGCCATGGCCCATTGCTTGCTTAACTTTATGCTAAACTTAGCATGGAACTTTTTTTTGCAGTCAACTCTAACCACATTAACGCAACACATTTGGTAGGGGCTAAATTATGGTTATTGTTTATGGCAAAAACACGGTAAAGGTCGACTGCTCGACTCTCAACTGGTCGAATGGTTTATTTCGGACCTGACTCCAACTCCCTCCTGAACACAGGACTATCACTCGCTCTCTGGTGTCTGCCTCATTCCCGGTTTCTGTGTGCTTTTGTGTTATTTAGCGAAATTTATTTACGTTATATTGCACTGAGCGCGAGCACAACTGAGCGGAGTAGAGCTGAGCTAAGCAGAGAAGAGGAGAGCAGTCAAGTTATATAGAAATTTATGAGCTTTATAGTGTAGCGTGTGCCATTTCATTTTGTTGTGCTGGTTGTGGCCCAGTCCGTTGTTTTGGCTTGCTTAAAAGTCCCTTGAGATGTAATCAATTACTTAATGCTATAGAAGCAACAGTCCTCCCACTCAATGTGCTCTCTTTTCTCCGACAACGATGCCGCCAAACAAAAGCCATTACGCTGGAAAGTTTTCAATGAAGCGTTCGTCAGTCGAAGCCGTTGACTATTAGCTGCCTGCTCAGGGGGATGTCTGTCTGTCTGTCTCTCTGTCTGTCTGTCAGTAAGTGTGTCTGTCCCACTGTCCCGCTATCTCTCTGCTGTCCTGTCGTTCTGCAAAAGCAAAACCCTTGCGGGGGCATTGGCTCAGCTGATGTATTATTATGGCCCTGCAGCTGCCTCCCAGCCTGACTGCCTGCCTGCCACTGTTATTAATATTGTTTTTACCGGGTAGCTAATACTCTCTGACGAATCCCTAGCGCATTACGTGCTGTAGGTAAGCAGGCAGCATGTCATCAAAACACGCCCACTTGAATTTTGAATGGGACGCCGGGGAAAGAGGCAACCAGAAAGGCAAAGGTACCGACCGGTCTTTGGCAGTCAACAGACGACAAACGACAACCGACAAACGACAGACGACAGTCGGCAATAGTGGGGTTGTTGGTTTTTAGGTTGAGCTTTACAGTAAAATAAATATTGAAGTGGAACTGCAGAAGTCACTTGAACGTTTGTTTGGCACGTAAAAGACATCATAATTAGCCCTTCTCTTCAAATTAGTGCGACGGAATTTCCAAAAAAAAAAAAAAGAAAAGAAACAAGCACACCCCAATTTATGTAGCCAGAAACGTGGGTGTTAGCCATGATGGGTCTATCATATCAAATAAAACATATTTGAAAAATTACAGCATATATAGAGAATTTCAAAACATAACTCTTACGTTCTGCTATTAAATAATAAATCTCGGAAGCGGTTTAAGAACTTCGCTATAACTCTTGCAGGGTATTACAAAATGACACAATATCCTGACCAAATTGAAACTTTGCTATAGACCAATTTCCGTGTCATAAAACTTGAAAGCTTTTTGCAGAGCACACGGTAAATACAATTTGCATGCCAAATTCAATTTGATAATGGCAGCAACTGAGAAACTCCATTTCCACAGTCCTACACACAGTCTCTTGAAGAAACTTTTATGCCTAAAACACATTTAAAGGTCAGGTGAGTGTGGCTCAGAAGGTCGCATATAGTTCGCCAAATTGCAGTTAATTGGGTCAGACAATTTTTGGTACAAAGTTTCTACACAAAAGCAACAGAGTTTTAAAGTCTTAAAACTGAGGATCAACAAAGTCGTAAAGTAGCATAAAAGCAAAAAGCATAGAGCTGAAGTTCAATAATATTTGCCATGGTCTTAAAACAAAAGAGAGTCCGTAGAGTTTTAAATTACGTAGCGACTCATGTTAACATTTAGTATAAAATTTATTTAGCTAAAGCTCTAGCTACAGTTAGAGATGGGGATAGAGTTAGAGTCGGAGCTAGATCCACATCTATAGCTATAGCTATGGCCATATATATAGCTACAGCTGCAGACGTCGCCGGCTGGCTGTCAATGGCTTTTTGTCGCCGCAACACCCGTAGAATTTTGTGTAATTTGACCCAAAGCAAATGTAAATAGAACTCCCGACAACGTCAGGCCAGCTGAAAGGGCGTTAAATTGTATAACTTAATGAAACGCCTGCACTGGGAGTGGGAAGCGAAGAGAGATTGAGAGAGAGACAGAGCTGGCCACGCCAACCAGTCAAAGCAAACCCAAGCAGACCCCAAAAACCAAACCGAAGTACGAGTAGACTAGACCTAACCAGAAAACCAACAACAACCAACACCAAGCAACAGCAAACCAAACGATAAAGTCAAAAAGTAAGGGGGAAACAGAAATGAGAAAGCATCGTCGAGAAAGGGGGGAGAAAGGGGCAGAGTGCCAGATATTTAGACTGCTTTGTCTCTCTCTGTGTGTGCTTTTGCCTTCTGTGGCCGGACCGGGGCCATGTGCGGATTACGTTTGACTTAATGCAATGAGCGAGATAGAGAGTATGAAAAGCAAATGAAAAAAGATAGAGAGAAGAGATAGTGGGTGGGTTGCCTGAAACTGTTGCACGCCATGCAGCCACGCCCACATTAAATTTAAATTAAAATGCTAAATTTTTTTGCTGCGCTCAAGCTGTGGTTAAAAATAGAAAAAGGCGTTGTGCGAAAAAAATGCAAAAAATTGTGAGTGAAAGGAAGAGAAAAAGTGAGAGAGAGAAATAGATAGATGGGTAAATGAGTGTAAGCTAAAGCTTGGTGCCACGCCCACATGCCACAGGCTCTACAAATGCAAGCAAAATAGTTTTTAATTAAAAGATCTTGACATTCACTGTCTACAGTGCCGTCATTTAAATTACTCACATTGCTACAGTTATTTCTTCTATTTCAAAGCGAACGTTGAGATCTCAATAAGTCAAAGCAAATTTAATTTAATAATATGTTTACATATTTAAAATGTTGAAGTACAAATTATTTTGTAGTTTAACTCGCCTGAATCCCATTGCGCTTTTTAGTATTTTTTTCAACCTTCGCACAGACACATTTAATACCACTTAAGCCGCTTTCTATGGAAGGAAACCAGGTACTGTGTCTATGTTAGTCTTTGCTACTAGCAGACTCCATACAATTTTTCATATTCACTGACTTCAGCCTTGTGCCTTACTCACTCTGGCTTACTAACTCACAAACTCTTTCTTTCTCTCTCTCTCTTTCTCTCTCTTTCTCTCTCTCTCTCTCTCACTCTCTCTCTCTCTCTTTCGCAGTCTCTCATTCTTTTTCTCTCAGCCTCTCTGACTGGTGAGCGTTTTTCCACTTGTCGCAGACACTGTTGTCGCCATTTCTATCAATAGGTGGGCGCTTTTTTTTTGTGAGTGAGTGTATCTGAATATAGTGAGTGTCCTTCAAGTGCGTGTGAGTGTAAAATCAACGTTTTCACGTTTGACTTGATTTGAATACAACAACAGCAGTAGCAGCAGTAGCAACAGCAATACGTTGCGATTTGCTTCCCTTTCATGGAGTCATTCACTCAATCATTCATTCACTAGCTCATTCATTTATTTTGGTTAGGCGGCATTCAATGGCAGCCCTATTCACGTTTTCCCCTTTAGTTTTTCTTTTTTTCATTCGCTATGAAGTACCCTGTTTGATTGAGTGTCTTTTTCATTGGCAGCCAACAAACTTAATCAATTTTAACGCCTGTGCCTAGGCGTTCAAACAAAAGCTATGGCCAAAGGCTGGAAAATTGCAGTGCAAAAGAACAAAAAAAACCACACGAACTCCACAATTGAACTGCATAGTTTTGGCCATGTACACGAACTGATAGCACAGACTGTACCATAACAAGTGACTCAGACTTTGGCCAAATGCTCGGCTATATGACTCTTGGGTTGACTTGTTTTGTTTACCCAAAGCAAACGCCATAAAATAATTTTGTTTCACACAGTCACACACACACACACACACACAGACATTTAGATAGACAGACAGACAGAAAGACAGACGAACAGAAACATATTTGTGCTGTACAAATACACAAATGTATATATTTAATTTGAGCAAATAACTATTTTTGGGCGCAGACACACAGATAGACAGATAGACAGATAGACAGATAGACAGAGCACCCCAAAAACTTGTATTTGCCTTTGCTGGGAGCTTTTGAAGCCGCTGCCATATGCAAAATATTTGAAATAATTAGTGTAAAATATTTGTGTTGAAATTATTTGTTGACTTGCGGCAGAAATCAGAAGCAGCTTGGCTTTAATTGAGCTCCTTAACGGTATCAAACAAACTAATTCTAAAAATAAAGTAAATAGCTTTAAATTCTGTTAAAATTGCCACAGTTTTGATTAAAGCTTTAGCGAAAAAGAAATTTAAAATATGTTACTATGTATACAAAATTCTCCATTGAAATACTTGAAGTAATATCCATTTATAGAATGTGATTAATTTTTGTATTTATTTAGTTCAACGTGAAATTAAAAGTACTTTGGCTTTAGCATAAAGCAGGTAGTAATAGCTTTGGGAAAAGCTTGCTTCTTACCACGCAAGCAAACCAAAAGCAATTCAATTTCGGAAGGGAGATCCATGAGAAAATGTAAAAATGGTTTTCAAAATTTTTCTGTTTCTTTTCAGGCAAATTATAGCAAATTTTCACTTTGGCATTTAGAGTCCTGGCATGCCTGGCAGCATTTAAAAAGCTTTCTGCAGGCAGCAAAATAAATACAAACTAACAAACATACATACATAAATACAATTGCTAAGACTGAAATTATAAAGATAGCAAGAGAAGGAGAGAGATAGAGAGGAAGAAAGTAAAAAAATAAATAAAAAGCGCGGCAAATCACTTTTTAAATTTAATTTGACACTTTCTTTTCGCTGTGCTTCAAAGACGCAACGCGACTACAAAGTGTAAACTTTGGCTAAAAGAAAATCACACACACACACACACACACAGAGAGAGAGAGGCACACAACAAAGTGAAATGAGAAAACGGAAAATTTCAAATTTCAGATTTCATTTTCAGTGCCAGGCAACGGCCCCAGGGGCTCAGTGACTTGGGGAGTTGGACATTTAAATTTTTTTTCTACATTCACGAAAACTTTAAATGTTTTGTAGTTTTTCAGCTTTGCAGTTCCATTTTATAATGCAGAAGTTTTTTTTTTTTATGGCACTGCATAAACTTTGCGTTATTTCACACGCAGGTATTATATTGCTCAAGGAGCACAAAGGAGAAATGCAATAAATGCAGCGGGTAATACGAAAGGGAACAAAAAATTTTTGTGTGTGTGTGCTTCTCATATTAAACGGCAACAGGAACAACAACAACAACAACACTAACTATAATACGACTGACTTTCTCTAGTCTCGACAACTTTGTCTCCTTTTTGGCCAAAGTTTGCGTTGCTTATTATATTCAATAAAATATTTTACAGTGGCACTTCGGGGAGTGCAGCAGCATCTTGGAAACTTTGCAAGAGTATAAAGCAAACCAAAAAAAAAAAAAAAAGAATAGTGTCTTTAAAAGAAAAGAAAAATGTATAACGAAATTGATAAGATTTTTGTTGTTCGTCTATCTAAGCAATTTTGGTGGTCCTTTGTCAGATTGCGAACTAATAATATAAATTCTTCTTGCCAAACGATTTTGTTTACTCCTTACTGGGCCAAAAGTTTGCGTTTGGCACGCTTATTACGCATACGCAATGTTGCCTCGTCCAAATCGAAATTTTTGGCAATATTACTTCTACATTTCCTCCAATCTTTTAATGCAAGTCAATAGAAAGTTTTACCATTTGAAAATTATAAGATTAAACTAAAAGGGTTACACTTTAAATTTGTGTTTTCTTTTTTAAAAATATCTTTATAATTCTTAAAAGTTCTTATAGTAATCTAAGATTATCGAAATGTTTTTCTTGATGTATGTATCTGCAATTGTATAGCATTACCTATAGTATATTTGGCTCATACGACTCTTATACTAAGTAATGCACATTTTACCCACACATTTCATGAGAGAGCAATCCACAACAATATCTGGCGTACAACTTATCTAGCACAGAAACACTCATTTAGATGGCTCCAACAGCAACAACAACATCAACCCCTGTTAAGGCTAATGATGAGCTTTGACTGTCATTGACCAGCAGGTGTATATGTGTGTGATGTGCTGTCCACTTCCCGCTACTGGCTCGATATGGCAGACAGAGCTTAGTCTTATCATACCATATCCAAAAAGAGTTTTAGCAGAGGTTCACAGCTGGACGCTGGGACGCTGAAACGCTGTAAGGCTAAAAGGCTGGCCGTCTCTGGTGTCTGGCCTGCCATGATTGACGGTCATTTGTCATTTTCAACCATTTGGTCATTTATATTTGGCCACAACTTTTTTAAGCGCTCACACACAAAAATGAAACCAAAAACCAAAATCCGCACGCAAAAGTTTCAAAGCTTTTACAGTTGTTATTGTTATTGTTGGGGTTCCTGCTTATGGCACATTTGTCAGATGTTGACGTTATGCAAAAGCTCAAACAAAAAGCGAGTAACAGAAAAAAAAAAAACAATAAAAAGGAAGAGGAAAGCAAGAATTTGTAGGTGTTGCCCAACATGACGCCTTTAAGCGCGTATAAATTACAAAAAGCCAAAAGTCAGTTAAGGCAATAACAACAAAAAGGGTTTTTTTTTTATAAATGAAGTTGCATACTTTTTACAGGCAGTACGGAAAGGTGTGCAGAAGCAACATGGACTGCAGAGAAACGGAGTATCCAAAAAATCTGACATGTCACGCCGCCAACTTTCAAAGCGGTTACAGTTACAGTCGACGTCACGATGTGTTATCGTTTCGTTTCAACCCACGCCCTTATGTGTGTGAAGGGCGTGGCAAGCCTATTTCCACAGTTCACAGAACACTCCACTCCGACGCACCACTCCACTGACATTCATTAAAAAGCGGAAATTTTGTGATTTTTGGTTTGTGTTTTTGTGGGTGGCTTAAGGCCTTTGTCATTTGTTTTCAGACATAAGAAAAATGACTTTAAACCCAGATATTGACTGAAAGGCAACCTCAATGAGTATGCTCGGTTTAATTAGCCACAAGTCAGGTCTGCTTAGCCAGAGTAAGCAATAAATTTATGCCTTCTGGCACTGGTAGATTTATTTATGAAATTTAATTATCGCATTCATACTAAGAAATATTATGCAGTAGTAGCACTTGATTTATGATATTGTTAATCTAATGAAATTATGTGTTTAAATGCCTTATAAATCATTTCGATGATATTTAATTTATAGTTTTCTACACGGTAAAATACTAAATTTATGCACAAGCTCAAAAAGTAGTTTATTGTTTCTCAAAAGGCTGCAAAGTAGAGAGTCTCTTACTTATTTATACTATACTCTAGATAGGTAATCTATAGATGAGCGTAAATTTAATTAATTAATTTTCGTTAATATAATGATAGTACCTTGTACTAATTTTAATTTCAGTACAAATTGTAATAGTTTATTTCAAGAATATTTGCTTCAAACTTGTTTCTAAAAGTGCATTATTTACTGCAGTTTGTTACCTTCTTCAAATTACTTGAGGCACTTTTAGAAAGTATGCTACAGTTTAATGCTTAATGCCATTTGCTGGCAGCAGAAAAAAGAAAGTTTTTAATTTCTCGTATGTGTGGAAGTTATACTTTTTTCTTCTACTTTTTTGTTGTTGTTGCTGTTACAGCACAAAGTTTAAATGCAGCTGCTTTAACTTGGGCTGGGGCAACTTAAGTTCAACACACACACACACACACACATTCACACAAATACATACACATATGTAAATTTGCGCACACAGGCATACAAAATCAGCAGCAGCAGCAGTAGCAAGTCGTAAACTTTGCAGCTAAGCAACAAACAAGAAAGCTGCAGCTTCTGGCCCCACTACCCCCATGCCATTGGCCTTTAGGAACAGGCACTCGACAGGCAGGCAGGCAACCAAAGCAATCCATCAAAATTGCACCTTCTTGCAGAAGCGCCTTCAGCTTGCCTCATGCCCCATGCTGCCCCATTTGCCAGCTCGACTCCTGTTGACTAAATTGAATTTAATTTGTTTTGCGCGTCGCACTCGCAGTCGCACACATGGAAAACAGTAGAGCTGAATTGAAATTACGTCCCTGAGCAGGCCAAGTTAAACACTCCCCAGAGAGGGAGAGGACAGAGAGAGAGAGAGAGAGGGAGTTGAGACGAGGACAACAGCAGTAGCAAGCAACAGCTAACAGTAGATGCTATTGTTTTTAACCCCTTCTTGCCGTTAACGTTGCGCTGTGCTTTTGTTAATTATTTGATGAATTTTTAATTGATTTTTCGCGCACAGCGTGGCAGCACTCACCCAACTGAGAGGGGGAGTTCGACAAAAAATAAAACAGCACATAAAATGTTAAAAAATAAAATATACAAAGGCAATACCATCATAAAATGAGTTACATAACATAACATCCATGCAGGAGGAACCCCCAACTCAAGCCATGAAAAAAATTGTTGCGTACTCTTAGCTGCTTTGTTATATTTAAACATAATGGGGGACGGGGGGGATAGGCAACAGACGTCGGCAACAAAACCTGCCGCTGCATGCATTGTTGCAACATTTAAATTAAGATAAATCACCGCAAAATTTATGGTTTTTAATATGTGTACTCACTGTACCATACCCTCAACGCCATACCTCAATCCGAGTGAACTCTGGGTGGTGTGGAGTGGAGTGCATTGAGCTGGAGCAAGAGGTGGTAGGCTGGCTGCTTGTTGCCAGCGTTGTTATACAACATGGAAAACAATTTACTAAATTGCAATTAAGTGACATTTTATACCAGAACCAACAGTCCAGTGCAACAGAGATAGCGCAAACTAGCGGAAGAGGGACGGCATATGTGTGCAAGTGTGTTTGAGTGTGTGTGCGAATATGTGTGAGTGCCATGCATACAAAGGTAATGGCCGTTGAATGAACGCTTCAGTGGCTGGCCCGGTTGGTTGGCTGCTTGCCTGGACTGGACTTCTGGGGTTCCTGGGGTTTGCCCAGAACTGGGTAATAAATTTGAAATTGCGGTTTGGCAGTTTTAAATATTCAATTAGTTGTGAAATTTTTCGCCAACACTAGCAAACGTTTACACTACGTGTTGGGTATATTGTTGAATAAAATCATGAAAATGTATGACATATTTAGAGAATAAGATGTATTAAAATATATCCTTAAATTGCATATATTATGTGAGAATGTTTTATGAATAAAAATGTGTTGGAAAAGCATTGGTAAGTCCACTTTGCTGTGATCAGTAATGCTTAATTCAAACACTTGATAAATTGCCAGCAAAAATATTATTTCCCAAAATAATATCGTATAATATGATATACGAAAAATCTGTAATAAATAAGAGAACTTAATCCATGGGATCATCGAGAAAACAAAGTAGAATTATGTTAATAACGACACACACACACACACACAGACTTGCACATCATACATACATATGAAAGAGGAGAGTGGAAAGTGTCATATGAAATTTTTCGAGACACCCAACTCCCATCAGTTTGCCATCTTGCATCTCGCATTTCCCATCATCACAGTAAGCCTGTCAGTTTCAGAACAGATCTGCTGCTGAACCCATACTATACGGCTGCTGCTTCTGATATTCCGTATTGTCAGCAGCCGCCCTCACAAAAAATTTATGCAACAAAACTGTCAATTGTGTTGCCTTCACAGTTCACTCTGTCTCCCTGTCGCCCCGACTCCGACATCTTTGTGTCTGTGAGTGCTATGTGCCGTATGTCTGTCTGTTTGTCCGATACTGTCTCTCTCACCAGCTGGCCACTGTCACACATGAGCGAGCAGGGAGCCAACGAACCAAGTTAACAAAAACCCTCTCATCCTCGCACTTCGCAGCCAAGCCCCATTCCAGTTTGCACTTCATATTTATGTAACGTTTCTGACTGACCAGAGGCGACACATTCCTGCGAGTGACATAAATATGCAAGTAAGCGCCTTAAAGGCGAAATTTACCCCCCAACCCCCTCCACAAAAAATAAAGTGCAAGTTGAAAAATTGTTAAAATAATACAGCATATGCACACCGAAAGAAAATATTATAACCTGCGTATTGACTTTGGTTATGGATGAATTATATTCATTATATGCGCTTGTAATCGACAGAGTAAACGATTATTCATAGTTTACAAATCATAATAAATTCCATAAAATTTTTAATTAATTGTATTGAATTGAGTAAGAAATATAATCAAAATAAATTTGGTTATCTTCATGGTTATGGAACAATTTCAATTGTTGCAGTGCATGCAAAATGTTCTTTAAGCTGTTGTAGGGCATAAGAAACGAACCGAGTTGAACCGAACCGAACTGGAATCTACTGAACCCGAAATGGACATAAATTTTGGAAAAGCTACCAGGGTGTGGCAGGCGTTGTAATAATTGTAATTTAAGAAGAATTATGAACGTGCAATTAAATAAAGCAACGGGGCGTGGGCCAGAGGATCAGTGGGCGTGTCCAATGGATATAAATAAATATGAGTTGGCCAAAAAAAGATAATGCAATAACAACAGAAATAAAAATAAAACACAAGCAAAAATGCAAACAATAAACGGACAGAACAGTCGACAGTTATTGTTGTGTATTTATCTCTGTCTGTGTTGGTGTGTGTAAGTCTTAAACTATGCAGCATGCAAATTAACTTTCAATTTCCTATCCCAAATCACAGAGAGTGCAGCAAGAGAGACTGAGACAGGGAGTAGACAATCAAAACTAATTTACATAAATGTTGCCAAAGCAAAGCAAAAACCAACAACAAACCAGAAAGCTGCCATCGGTTTTTCTTTCGCAAGCTGCTGCTTCTAGTTGTTGTTGTTGTTGTTGTTGCTGTTGTTGTTGTGAATAGTTGGGCAACGACCCAGACGCAAATTTGCGAACAAAAAGTCTAAATTAATAAGTTTTGCCCCGGTCGCAGCAATAAAGAAAACGTTTGCCGGGGCGCAGTACCCAAATAAATTACAACTAAAGGCAGATCTGCTTCGTTTTACCAAGAACAACCATCATCATCATCATCATATCTGGAGCTGTGGCTGCTATTGCTGTTGCTGTGAATGACGCGCCACGAGACAGCCAGAACAGCAAAAACAAGAACAAGAACAACAACAACAACAGCAGGAACAACATAGATGGAACAGCGAGAGAGGAGCAACAGCAACATCAACAGAGAGACGTCCAACTGACTTCAAATGGAAAACCTGGCTTGGTCTGCGGGCATTTGCTTGGGAAAACTGGACAACGTTGTCTACGCTTCTCCCTGGCCCTCTTTCTCTCTTAATTTTGCTCTTTCTTCTTTCTGTGGCAGTTATTCTCTTCCCTCTGCATCTCCGTATTTCTCTGTTTGTACCTTTATTTGCTTTATCTGCGTGCAGGTCTGTTTCAGGCCAAAGTGCAGCATCAAAAGACATCAATAAAATGGCACGAACAAAAAACGCTTTAAAAAATATTTAAATCACAGGTTGAGCCGCTCAACAAAAAGGATTGTCAAGTATACAGGGAAAACCCGAAGTTCGTATTAAAAAACATTTGTCTTTTAAATGCTCTGCCAAAGGAAATTTCAATTTAAAATAACTATTATACAAAATTCTGTTTCTCTATTTAATATATTAAAATTTACATAATAAATAAAATTTAATACAATATTTTATGAAGTTATCTTTCAGAATAAATTGATCAAAATAGTTACTCGGTAATATATGATGTATTGCTTGGTTCAAACTTTATTCTAATCCACTATTTAAGCTTAGCAAACTTTCCATTATATTTACTTAATATTTGTCTGTTTTGTGTTGCTTTTGGAAGCTATCATTATCGCATTTGTTTTATAAATACCAACAAAGTTGAAAGGACTAGTTCACCTGCTGAGATATAGCCGACCTGCCAAGTGCACTGAACTTCCGGAGCGAATGTCCAGCTGGTTTCTGTTCTACCCATAGAACTATAGCATCATGATGAATGTTCATAACTTGTCTCACTCGTATGAATGTGCCTTTTGTCTATCTCTTTTGCACACTGTCGGTTGTTTGGAGAACTTTGTCCATAACTTGCAATTTGTACACAGTGCAATTATGAGTTTTCTTCAGTCTTCAGTTGAGATGATTTTTTTGTTGTTTTTTTTGGGTGTGCAAGGATATTATGTTGCCAGAGCGATGCCAACTCTTTGGCATTAAAAACAATGACAATCATTGTCGGGCGAAGCCAGCACTGTGGCACCAGAATGTAATGTAATATAAAAATGGCAACAAAAAACAAAAACAAAGAGAAAGAGAAACAGAGAGAGAGAGGTACATCTAGAGAAAAGTGCAATGCCTGCACATTAAAGGAAATGCTCACTTTCAGCTTGTTTCCCATTACGCCTCATGTCGCAATTGTCCACAAGTCTCTTCTCTAGCGGCTGGTAACTGAGTCTTTATATTTGAGTTGAAGATGTACACTCAAAACAACAACGAAAGGAAATTGTTAAATTTTTAAAAAATTTATGGAATCATTTAAAAAGTATGTAAGATAATGAAATTTAATTATTTTTTCCAAAAGAAAAGAATGCTATCAAAATAATATATGTAGCTACAGCAGAAAGTTTTCAAAATTTCTATAATTTAAAACAAAAATGTAGAATTAAGTATATCTATTTCTCAAGTGTAACTCTCTCGTTTGCCTCAAGTTGCAGTTCTCGTTATTGTTGCACTGTTTGACGTAATTATAATTGAAGTGAAATCATGAACGACTTTCATTTCCATCTCGATGTGTTTTTTGCTATTTGCCAAGCTCATAATGAGCATGTTAACAGTCAGACAATGGCACTTAATGTTGAGAGTACTATGTCGACTCTATACCATTTGCCACACTGACGACATTAGCTAAATCATAATTTTATTATCATGTGCTGCATTTCAATGTCTTGTATTACCAACTGCTGTTTGTTGTTCGGTGTGGTTTCCCATTTTAAATGTCATTTGAAAGTCACACAAGTTTTCAATTAAACTATATATTTTGAGACTGGTTTAAGCGTTGTTCGAACCAATCCCTTCTCCCTTTGCACACAGAGACATAAAATTTACCCTAGCAGCTCCCTAAAATGTTCCCCCTCACTGGCAATTTAATAACCTTTAGCGACGCCCTTAAGCAGCACATAAAATTTCATTTTTATCGCGTTCCCTTCGCACTGCAAATTGTGTAGCATACTTTTTTGGGTAGTGGGTTCAACCCACAGACCTGTGGACTGCGGACTGCACGAAGAACTCATCAAGCGTTGACTATTGTTATTAATTACTGTACTATACCGGACTACAGTCACTTGTATTTTCGTTTCGAAATTAACGCATCACATGACGAGCAGACATTTCTATTGGTCTCATTAGAGAGAGAGCGATAAAGAGAGTTCTCTATATTTGAAGAAAATTTTAATGATGCTAGTAAAAGTCTTTAACTATCCGACAATATGACGACAGTTCGCTACTCTCCTGCAAAATCGAGTAATTAAATGCATGCGCGTATTTTGATAGACTTTTAAAGACAATAGGCGACAGCAGTTGGGCATTATTGTTGTAGTCTACGTCAGGCTATTTTCATTACGTTGATGAGTTTATAGTGTAGCCAAGTTGTCTGCTTGCTAAACGAATACTCCTCTTGCAGCAGATGTTCTTTA
This sequence comes from Sphaerogastrella javana, assembly GCA_037040025.1. Classification (NCBI taxonomy): domain Eukaryota; kingdom Metazoa; phylum Arthropoda; class Insecta; order Diptera; family Drosophilidae; genus Sphaerogastrella; species Sphaerogastrella javana. Next base: position 6,364 of record JBANCZ010000161.1, on the reverse strand, counting down.
TGTAACAGCCGAAAGCGTTGGTCTAAATATTGTAGATATTTACAGACTGCATTAAATGAAATGAAAATCTTGATTATATTTGCAGGCGAAATTGTCGAAATAGTCATCGAAAAAATTAATATCTAAATTGTTGTGGAAGCCTGCATACTTGAAAGTTCAGAATTTAGAAACTAGATATTTGATTAATAAAAATCTTAAATAATTAAGCTATTTATAGTATTCATTAATTAACTTTATGAATAACAACATAAAAGGACTTTTCAACAATTTCAGCAGTAGATCTCAATGAAATGAATATACTTCTACTATAATATGATTAATAAAATAATAATAAAGATTATTTTCTAAAATCTATAGAAATTTGTTATTGACATCTAGGTTCTATGAGAACATTCACTATTATTTGGCAACAGCTTTAAGTATTCCTGGTCATACAGTATTGAAGTGTAAAATGCATTTGCAGCTGTTGCATTGAGGAATATCCAGACTGAGCAGAGTCTATATGGATGTCATAGTATGGGCTCTATTGTTGTTTTTGTCTAACCCATGTGTGTGAGAGTTTGTTTATGAGTCTGTGTATATTTATTTGCTTTGTACAGGCATAGACCGAAATAGCCGAAGCGCCTTTTGAACTAACTAACTGAGCGATTGACTAACTGACTGACTGGCTTTCGTTTAAGCCTTCAATAACAGACATGTAAGCAACAGCAACAACAGCTACAAGTCAACAAAATTTTTAACCTTTTTGTTATGGCGTAGGATCAGAGAACAAAACAACAACAACAACAACAACAATAGCAACAACAGCAAAAATCTATATACAAAGAAAAAACAAGCAGCCAGAGGAATTTATATGATAAGCGTGCGACAGGCTATATAGGGGTATAGAGAGCAGAGTCTGGAATCTAGGGGCCATAGCGGCTATCAACGTGAGTTCAGCTCGACAGAGAGCCACTGAGCTCAGCGGGTCACTCTGGGCCCATCCCAGTCCAGCACAATGGCGTGTCATGTAGGCAGCGTGAGAGCACGAAATATGACAGCTACAGAACAGGCAGCGGGTGGAGCAAGTGAAACAGGACGAGAACGTAGGACGAGGATGAGGAACAGAACAGCAGCAGGAGGCCTTTTGTTGACGGTTTTGCTGGAAACGTTGAAGCATGAGTTGGAAATGGAGCTGGAGCTCCAAAGTATAGCCATATACCACTACCCCACTCAGCTTGTATACAAACAACATCAAAAATAACAACAAGCAACTAACAACAACAAAAACAACAACGACAGCAACAACTATAAGTCCAATATGTACGCTTTAAGCATAGCATATTAGTTTGTTTTGGAATGACGAGCGGGGGGACAGGATACGGAGAGAGCAGAAAAAGTGAAAAAGAGGATTCAAAATAGACAGAGCAACGGCTCGCATGGGACAGAGAGAGAGAGAGCGTTGAGGTTGATGTAGTTGTTGTGTGAAGACAACAACAAATATTGTTTGTAAAGCCAAATGCATGTGCAAGCTGGTCAGCCAGAAAGAGTGAGAGATAGAGAGTGAATAACACCCAGAGAGGGAGCGAGACAGATGCAATAGTCGTAGAGAGTTGGAGTTGTAGACAAAGCATCGTGCGGGTCAGCGAGCTACGCTGCATGACTTGCTGCATTGCATACATAGATGGATGGATGGATGCCTGGATAGATGGATGGATGGATGGCTGGATAGATGAATGGATAGCTGGATGTCTCGATATATAGATAGTTAGATAGATGTACAGCAATGGACTAATTTTGTTGTTATTGTTGTTGTTGTTGTTATTGTTGTTGCTTTGTTGCAGACACGTTTGCTGCAAGCAAACATATACATAAGCAGGCACAACAAACTTGGAATCTGAGTGCATTGAGTTCAAACAGGATAAATGCATTCGCAGTGCTTTAAATTTGCTTTTAAATAAGAACAAGTTATATGTGTCTTACACTCCTTTAATCGATATATGTATTAAAAATTATACAAACAGAGGGAAGTTAAATAACTTAACTATTTACTCAAATTTAGCTGATTGAGAACTGCATTTAGAAAAGAAAATTTTCTATAAAATTAATTTGTTTTATCTGTTATCTTTGCTTAGCATGTAAACAGTTTTGTATTGTTTGAACATTTCAATGCCAAATCAAACAATATATGAAATACGGCTTGGATCTATGCTGCCACTAGCAAAAATCCCAACACCCTGCTTGTAGGGTAGTGTGATTGACCCAGCTCTCAATTCATATTTGATGCTCCAACCATTGTTGTGCCAGTAAGAAAAGGGAGCATCGAGAGGAAGAGCAGCATCCACAACAACAACATCTACTTTAAATGCTGTTAACGGCAGTGGCTCAGAGTCGTGCACATGACTTTGAGGCGACTTTGAGATGAAGACAAAAAAAAAAACAGAAACAGACAAAAAAGGCAATGCACAGTTGTTGCATGGCTGAGACACATGCAGACAATCGAGTAGGTAGAAAGGGAAAAAGAAACTCTACACAGAGTACGTGGCAACAAAACATTAATCTTTTTTACGCTGCAAGAAACAAATTTGGGAATTTCTATTTGTGTAGCAAATATGTTAGATCTCAGATTAAACTCTATAATATCTTATTCAACTTATGATTTCTGTTATTACAAGATTGGTTGATGATTAACCGATTAACGTCTCATATTAATACTATAATTATGCAGTTGGTAAAAATAGTTCAAACTATTCGATTTTCAAACCTTTCAGAATAAAACCATAAAAAAATCTCTTGTTCCCTGTTTCTATACATACTGTTAATTCATCTATGTTACTCTTAATAAAAGGCTTTATTTGATGTTAACAAAATGTCATATTGTTGCCTCTAATATTTTGTTGCAGTGTATGTATTCTTCTTGTGAGTAGACACTTTGCTTTTGTTGTAATTTTACTGTAGATTGTTGCCTGCTTAATGAGCTGTGTGCCTGGCCAGGCATTAAAAATTATGAATGAATGAAAAAGAAGAGAGAATATAAGTATATACGTCTATATATAAATACTATATGTATATGTATATGAAAATGCATTTAAAATGCAATAATAAAAACGATAATGGCATTATAATACAACAGTATAAAGGAGATGCTGGCATAAAAGGACTTAGAGCAAGAAAGAAAGAGAGACGGGAATAGGGAGAGGCATATATAGGAACATCGGGCTGTGAATTGTTTAGTAACAATGATCGTATAGAAGGCAGCAGAGCGCATTTTATGCCCATTCAGCCAAGGCAAAAATCAGAACCAGAGCCACAACCAGAGCCATAGCCAAAGCCAGAGCAGAGAAAGTATGTTACATTATTTGCAGCTCGTTAATTTTTATAGTTTTTGTCGCTGCTGCTGCTCCTACTCATTCTCCTTCTGCTGCTGTTGCTGGTGACTCAACTTAACATAAATTTTCCTATTTTGTTGTTTGTTGTCACCACCTACGTTCATTAATTTTGGCATCCCTTCCCACTTAGTTCGAAGGGTTCTTCTATTGATTTCGCCTAAATTAGCGCATACTCAGAGACAGACAGAGCCCGAGAGTAACTGAGAGAGAGAGGCGGAGAACAAGAAAGAGACAGCATATGGGTGATAACCATATATGAAAAACTTTTAGCAGAGCAACTTGTGCTCGTTGTTGATTTTCCCCTGTTTTCAGCTTGTTTTAGCTGTTGTTTGTTGCTGCGGTTGTCCCGCTGTTATTTTTATGACTTTTCATATTATTTTTCTTTTTCTCAACGGTTTTTCTTATTTTTCTTTTTTGGCTATTTAATGTGGCACGAGGAATTCATGTGCTGAGCTCGCCCGCTGGCCACAAACATGTCTTTGCTTTTTAGCCCAGTCCCTTGAAGCTCTTGGCCCACGTTCGTCTTATTCGCTATTAAGCTATCAAGATTTGTAAAGTATATGAGCCAAGCAGAGCTTCTCATTGTGTTCGCCTGCTCAAGTGTGCAGCCAGAGCGAAGGGGGTTTTCGGTTGAGGGCAGGACGACAGAGTGGAGTTTTCACATAAAATGCTATCTGTCTCTTTTACACGTCGCTCAATGTAGCACTACCACCAGCGCCTGGACTGGGGCTAAGATATGGCTGCATAGCGTGTTGGCAAGTCACAATACAACAAAAAAAAAAAAACAGCAAAAACAAAAGCCAAGAGCAACAACTGCAAAACTGTTAAAGCATATCTGTTGGAAAAACAGAATTTACGACAAGTATGTTTGTACTATAAACTTCATCACCGCAAAGCAGATAACCCAGTTAATGTATTAAGCAGCAGCATTCAGATAATAGAACTTGCAATAAATTTTAAAATCATTTATATTTAAATTGATCTAAAATTTAAAGTTTCAACAAGTCTTTCATATGTTCCTTAACATGTTAAAGATGAATTCCAAATTCTTAGTATCCGTCCCTTGACTTTTTATGTAAAATAAGACCCATTTTAGAATCATCTCTATTTAAATTGATCTTAAATTCAAATTTTTCACTAGTCTTTTCTATGCTCTTCTATATTTCTAAGATAAACACTAATTTATGTATTTCAAATGCTTAGTATCTATACCTTTACTTTTAATTTACTGTACGATCCCGCAATATCAATTTAAGTAATTGCACTTGGCACCTGCACAATTGCATTATATTTAAGGTATAATTTCTAGAGCGAAATGGAGCACATTGTTGCAGGCAGAGGAACAAAATGCTTCACACTACAATAATACAATACATCTGCAATAACTATTACCATAACATTTATGATTATTAACCTACAATGCAAGGCACTCTAAATGCAATTAAGATTACAATCTTTTATGGTTGAGCTGTTTTGGTTGTAAAACAAAAAAAAAATACACATACATTCACATCTAGCAACAATAGCAGTAGAAATAGTAGTAGAAATAGCAGCAGCAGCCATAGTTGGCTCGACAAACAATTAAAACATTGTGCCGCCTGCAATGAAACGCTATTCCAGATGCTTATCACGCCCCCTTTAGTGGTCGTGGTGCCCCACGTGGTGGTCACTACATTGCATAAGAAATAATTACTTTTTATATTACACATACGCCCCGCTGTCCGTCGCCCAGTTGACACTATTGATTGCTGTCCGCCAGCTCAAACTCCATTCTCCACTTGGCATAAAACCCTAGACCATTGCCCACTCCATACTATACTTGCGGCACTTGCAACGTTTGCGTGTCGCTTATCGTTGACCCAGCACCTGTCTCCCGCCTCGTTGAATGAAGACACCGCAAGCAAACAAACCAAAAATATAGGGAGGAAAAAAACAGACGCAAAAGCGTCAGACAATTGCCGCGTTGATAAGATCAGCAAAGTGTTTTCTTTTCTCCTTTTGTCTTTCTCTCTCTATCCATCTCTTTCTGCTTCTCTCTTACTCTCCCACTTTATTTCTATCTATCTCTATCTATCTCTATCTCTGCGTGTGTCCAGTGTAGCAGGTGCAGGGTCGAATCCGACCTTAGTTAAATCACGGCTAAGCCCGGATGTCTCTATTCAATAATAGAACAACATTTGAGACAAACAAAATTCAAGACTTACAAAATAATATTTTAACTTTATGCCCTAGCTTTTGGGAAATCAATAATTATGTAAAATTTGTAATATTGAGCTGCTTCAATATGAAATCATTTTGCCAAATTATATTCCCTTACAAAACAACATTTGTAACTGTGTCAATCCAAAAATGTTTTCATTTCTGCAATACTTAAAAAAAAATTCTTAAAACAGATTAGTTTGTAAAATTCGGCTTTATCGAGAAAAGTATACAACTGTAGGGTATTTGAAATTCAGTTGCGTGAGTGTCGCCGTGGGAAAGCAAACATCAAAGAACGCCAGGACCATCAATGTCAACAACTTGACTTGAATTTTATGCAAATGCTTCAAGTGTCACGGACTAAAATGGCAATTGAAACGCTAATGATGACATTTGGCAGGCCTAAACAGCACGAAAAGAAAACAATAACAAACTAAAAGCAACACTTATACACATACACACACACACACACACACACACACACAGTAACACCCATACAGAGAGACGCTGTTTGGTATTTGTGTGCTTTTCCGTTTCCGGCGCGGCCAAGAAAAACATTACAAATCGTTTTTGGCTGGCACACTTTCCTTGTGCCTTGTGCCTTCGCCCAGTGCCTTCTTCCAGTGCTGTCTAGGCCTCTGGCATTTTTACGAGGCATTCAGCCAATTGACAGGCTTCACTCGCTCGTAAAAAAAACGAAAAAATCAAGCAAGAAAAATGATGCGCAGACAAACTACGCACTGTGTGTGAATCAGAGAGTGTGGGGCAGACGGAGCGATAGAGAGCGCATGATAAAT
>JBANCZ010000160.1:0-51872 GCA_037040025.1 Sphaerogastrella javana | reverse complement strand
CCCTTGCTCAGGTTGTCAATGATCTTTGGCAGCAAACCAACATTGATAACTGCCTGGACCTGTGATTCATTTCCGGCGGTGATATTTGAAAGGAACCAGACGGCCTCTTTGCGTATCTTTTCCTTTGGATGCGACAGCAAAGCTGGGAAATATGATAATGCATCGAAATTGAGGACCACCTGCGTCTGTTCATCCGATCCTGTAACAATATTTCCCACAGCACGCAGCGCCGCCGTCTGCACCTTGACCTCACTGTTGCCGAGCAGAGGTATCAGTTTTGGCACCACTCCGCTATCGATAACCATTTGAATTTGATCATTGCCGCCATCAGTTAAGTAGCTAATGGCCCAGACCGTATCAACCAAAATATTTGTGTCGGTATGATGGATTAGCACATTGAGTGCGGGAAGAATTTCGTGTATTGTGGCAGCTGGTGGTGGAGGATCCTTGTTTCGGCACAAGTTCACAATAACCCAGGTGACATTGCGTAAGAACGATATGGGAATATCGGGTTTAATAAAGGATAGCAGCGGTTGTACAACACCATGCTTGATGACAAAATCACGTAACAATGGGCCATCGCCGATAATATTTCCCAACGCCCAGACAGCTTGTTCGCAGACATTTGGAGCGGGTGAGTTCAGCAGCTGAAGGAAAAGTGGCACAGCACCTGCGGCGACCACCTGCAAAAATTACAAAATTAAAAATAAAACAAACAATTAATAATTAATCATTTACGTAATTAAATAAGTTGTAGGTTTCTTTGATTACTTGGCAGTATTAATGAATAATGTTTATAATAAGTTGTTGCTGTGGAATGTGCACAGCAATTTAATAAACCTAAACAAATTCAATGAAAATATAGGGCCATGTATAACTTGCCTGATTGGTTTGATCGGATGTTCCTGAGGCAATGTTTGTTAGAGCCCATGCGGCCTCAAACTGAAGCATTGTGTGGTTATGCTGCTTCAAGCATTCTACTAAAATTGGTAAAATATCGCTGTTGATCAAATCGTTGATCGGAGGATTTTTATCAGAAGAGAGCAGTTTGCGTGCCGCTTGAACTGCAGCCAATTGTTGATCCGGTTTGGATGGGTCAGCAGCAGCCAAAGCCAGTTTTTTCAAGTTTATTGAATTGGGCAGCTGTTCATCCTCATCTGTGTTCGAATCCATATTGGGAACATTTCTCCTCTTCAAAATTGTCTCATCACGTTTATTTTTTCGCAGCTCAACAGTGACTTCATTGCGACGACGCCGCATCTCCTGCAAATAACATTGAAACATAAGTAACAATCTGAAGTGTTTGGTGAACGAAACTCACATCTTGATCCTTTCCTTTATTTTTAAAGTTTTGCAAACGATTTTGATCCAGCGACGTCATATTTATTGTTTGCCTCCACAAATATGGGTGTTTGTAATTTGCAAGGATATTCTATAAAAATGCCTTCGTGCTGCAATATTCAACGAGACTAATTCTCCACTGTCCACTTACGTTCTGCTTTTTTTTATTAAAAGCGTAGTGCGTGTTGTTTCGATTGTTTTTTTTTTTTTTTTTGTTTTTTGCATGCACACATAGACAAAAGACAGAGTATGGCAAGGAGTCCATCCATTCGTTTATTCCAGTAAATGCGATATCAACATTAAAGCGAGCGAGAACCAACACAACCACAATTACATCGCAGCACGGAGCACGCAGTACGGTGACAATGGAAATAGTAGGCGAGAGAAGGTCGATAGCACCAGGCGAAAAAAGAAATGGCGATTAGAAATATTATATGGTATTCCGTAGTTTTTAGCTACACTACAGATAAGGAATGAACGTTTAACTCACACTGCTGATCAACTTGACTCGTTTTATAGTTCAACACGGACTGTATAGCCGTATGAAATGATCAAATCTTTTTTGTTATAAAAATTTGCAATTGATGACAGAGACGTGAGTGAAGTTGGCTGCGCTTCTAACCATTAGAGATGCCAACTTGTTCATTGAGCGGAAATACAGTTATCGCACATCGACCATCTCTATTAGGCATGAGTAATATTTATACTTTTATTTATCGAACCTATCGATTGAAGCGTGCAAAAATATATAATTTGTGGATATCGTTGTTTGTTAAGATTAAAGACCAATACAATGGCTTGTAGATCAATAAACATGTACATTTAAAAATTTTATCCCAAGATATAGCTCGCAAATGACGGAGAAGCGGGAAAGCGTCGAAAGGCTGGAACAGGACCAGTTCCAGCAACGACACCCACAAACTGAGTCCATTGCGACAAGAGCCGCACCAGCATTTTCAGTTAAGGTTAAACATGAGAAGATTGACATTGAAATCGAGACAAAGTTCAGATGTTTAAGTGCTGAAATCGAAACTGCAATAACTTCGGATGCGAAGTGCGATGATGTTAGCGATAGCTATGAGAGCGTGAGCAATGATTCTTGGCAAGAGGATAAAAAACAAATTGTTCCTGTGAAATCCTCCAACGAAATTCTAGCTGAATTGTTTGGCGTTTTCAATGCCGCCCCTCCCCATGAGCTTCTGGATGATGCAAATCTGCTTAAGAAACACAAGAAAACGAAAAAGGCAAAAAAGAAATCAAGTAAAAAGGATTTGAATAAATCGGATGGAGAATGTTCTAATGTTAGTGATTTAGCGAGTGTTGATGTAAAGCTAAAGCATAAAAGCAGGCGAAAAAAGCATAAACATAAACATAAAGACGGCAAGGAAAAACATAAGGATAAAGATCGGGAGAAGTTCATGGGAGGCGAAAAAGAACAGCAGAACCGTAAACGGCATGCGCCACAGGAATCCGACGTATCCCCCAAGCAGACTGTGAAGGACGGCCTAAACGATGAACTTGAAAAGCAACGTGAAAAAGGGCGGGAGAAGGAGAGGGAGAGAGAACGTGAACGGGAAAGGACACGTGATCGGAAAAAGGTACTTGAACGTGATCGCCAAAGGGATAAAGAGCGTGAACGAGAAAGAGATCGGTTACGGGATCGTAGTCATAACAACTTGTATAATGACTATCAAAATAAAGATCGATCCAAAGATGGTAATAGCGGAATGTCGAAAGTTAAAACTGAGCGACAACAGTCAGATGAACTGTCTCTTTCTGACGAAGAAACATATCTCCGACAAAAGGCTGACAATGGCAACCGACGTTGTTATGGATGCAATCATGATCCTAGTGACAGTAAACGCAACATGGGTCACAAAAGTGGATCCAGCTTCAATTCCAGCTCTCGGCAACGCAAGCGCTCACGTTCTCGGTCGCGTTCACGTAACTTAGGCATTGATAAGAAGAGGTTACTTGAGATCGCTCGCAGAAATGCCATCAGCATGTTTAAGCGTGGTAATATGGCCGGGGTGGCCGATATGACGCCAGAAGTCAAGGATAAAGTTCTTTTAAAGATGCGATATGGCGGGCGCACCGTGCAGGATCTTACAGAATTTTGCAAGAAAATTTCCAATGGCGAAATTCTGTCTGATCTTAGCTCCGATGAGGATTCAGATGTAGACAAGAATGGCAATGCCAAAGCATTCCATCACCCATTTCAATTAAAGGAGCGTGAGCCCATTATAATGCACATACGTAACTCGACGCCAATAGTGCCGGCTAAAAATCGGGAAGAGCAAACTAAAGCAATCACAATGCAATTTCCGGTGTCCTCTGGCGAAGTCCATCGCAGGTCTGAGGGTTGGATGCCAGTGGAAAAAAATGCGTCACTGGCTCCGTTGCCACCACTTCCACCAACCGAACAGTTTACAAATATTTTTAAAAATAATACACCGCTGAACGTGTTCGCCAAGCCCTTACCACAACAGGAAGTACAGAAACCTGCCTTTAAGCCCGCCAATACATTAACCGAAGATACACTTCCGAAGAAGACGAATGGTATAACAGTCGCTACTCCTTCGTCTGACATGACATCTGCTCTTAGCTCAAATGCTGTAAATATTCCGCTAACTGATTTCGCGAGTCATCAAGCTGAAAGGTCATCTCCTGTCGCTTTTATGCCTGAAGTTCCCATACCGTCTGTTCAGCCAACCCCATTATCGCCATGTACCTCAATATTTCCGCAAATGTTGACACCAGCAATAGATGTTTCTAGTATAATTACACAGCGCTTGAATGCCATACGCAGACTGCAAGTAAGTTTAATTTTGTTGAATTTTAAAAAATATGTTATATTTCATTTGATATTTAATAGGATAACCCCAGCGACTCAGAGGCAATCAAAATGATGTACAACGCACAGCGCGAAATGTCATCCTGGGCATCTTCTAAGCATTTACCAGGTCAGTTCACCGGTAGCACAGGAGCACAGGTTATGAAGATACATGAACTTAATAGTGGACCTCAACTATGGGCGCGCCGTGATCAGTTAACATCTTCAAAACCAGTTACTGGTGGCATGGGTATGACATTACTGCAAAAGATGGGCTGGAAACCGGGCGAGGGCTTAGGACGTACAAAAACAGGATCACTACAGCCTCTACAGCTGACTGTTAAGCTGGATAAACGTGGTCTGATTTCCCGCGAGGATATAAAACATCAACCGTCACGTTCGTCTGCTCCCCGAGGTACGAAAAACACATCGACAGGAAATATTGCGCAGGCCGCACTTACCATCAAGGACAAGCATCCTGTCTGTGTGCTAAACGAACTGACATCAAAAAACAAATGGACACCACCGCTGTATATGCTTAAAGAGGACACGGGCCCATCGCATAGTCGCATGTTCCTCTTTTCCGTGGAGATTAACGGACAGACGTATACTCCATCGCAAGCCTATAATAACAAGAAAGAGGCAAAACTAAATGCAGCCAAAATGTGCTTACAGGCTATGGGAGTTTTACCGCAGAGTTAGTTGGATTCGTGAGGTTAGTGATAGGCGGCGTGTTCTTTTCGGTTTACTCATGTTTTCGTATGTTACATAAGACACTATGTAATATGTTGTAGAATAGAATTAGTATAAAATCAATGCATGTTTTGCAATTTGCAAATATCTAGAATTAAAATTAATTTATTATAATAATGGAATACTAGTACCGATAAATATAATAAATGCAATGTTTTTTAAGTTGAAATTTCTTATAATTACAACATATATAGTATTAATCAATTGGCTGATGAAATTTTAGATTGATGATCAAGTCAAATACCATAAACAAAGAAGTGTCTAGTATTTGATGACATTGCAAATGCACTCACCTGCACAAGTCGGCGTACACCACAAAATAACATAGAAAGTAAAGTAAACTTTAAACTTTTTTCATACTCCATGAAATTCGTTTTTATTTTTAAACTTAAGTACATATATTTTTTTAATCATAAGTATGCTTTTTATGATTTTTATTTAATTTTTCTACATTTAAAATTAAAATTAAAATATAGAAAAATTATATAAAAATCTAAAAAGCATGTTTATGCATGTTTATACAAAAATATTTGTACTTAAGTTAAAAAAAATATTTTTTTAAAACAATGAAGTATTATGTAAAAAATTTAAGTTCGAACATATTTTTTTGGGGTGTACGCAAACTTATGCGGGTGAGTGTATGTGTTTATAGTACAGTACGTACAACCGTAATAACATTAAATATGATCGCTGTGTGTAAATTAATTATGATTGTTTATTTCCGTGCTTTTTGTCTGTCCATCTCCCTGCGTATTTGAATAAAGTTTTTGCGGGTAGGACAACAAGTTAACTTGTTTTTTAAAATCTGATTTTCCCGCTCCTTCCACCACAAATTGAAAAACATTACAAAGAACACATCTCTAATAGAAAAATGTCGGGCATAATAAATGAAATAAGCTTACTAGTTTTTATCAACGGATAACGAACATCAGTTAGCAAGTTATATTAATGACATGGTGGCAGTTGGAGAGTAATGTTGCTATATAGAATAATAGAAATTGTGTAGGCCAACGACAAAGTAAGAGTTAAGTTATGAATCATAATGGCAACTCTAAGGTCATCGCAAATCAATTTTACACTTTCAAATAATTGACAATTTCCAATGGTTTTCTATGAGGATGAAAAAAATGAAAGATCTATGAATATATTATAAAGTTTCGCTGAATATGTATGTATGTATATACGACGATTAGACGATATATATAAACATGTACACAAGTATGAGTAATATATATGTACATAATATGTATAATAATATATACATGTTTGTATTCTGTTGGTATATCTTAGTGAAAGTGTATAAAGTTTGTATATTTTTGTTGGGTGTTATTGTTATATAGATTGGTATATATGTATGTTCTATATCTATAGAATATTAATCATGCAATCAATAAATAGTTGTATAAGATTAAAGTAAAGTACAAGCATTCAAGTAATTTGCATGAATTTACCGGTATAATACTTAATTATTTAATTAGTTCTGTTGAGTGACGGCACTAGGCGGTGTTTATGACTAACGTGTTGCCATTGCGCGGTATATCGAACTTACTTTTGTAGTAAGAGCAAACAAGAATAATACCGCGAAATTCAACAACAGAACAGAAATAAAATTTGTCATACATAAGAGATTGAAAGGATAAAGTAAATCAGAAATACGCATTTATGCTCCTGTGCAGTATTAGTGCGCAGGAGAACCTACAATAGACATCCTTTTGTCCGCCTCGCATATCATCTGCACGCCTTCGAGAAAGGGCCACGCACACCACACAGATACCCACTGCTACGACCACGACTGTTGCGATCAGAGGCACCATAAAGTTCAGATCCAGCCACTCGGGCATCCAGGCGGGCAGGGGAATACGTGCATGGCCATGGCCCTGACCATCGTCAAGAGGAGCAAGGGTGCCTTTGGTTTCAGATATTTGATATACAGACCATAATCGAGCATGCATATGTGTCGTTCAGTTTTTACAACATAACAGAACAGGCAATATGTGTATTTCATAGACGAAAATGTTTCAGATATTTTGGGAAAACAACAATGGTGTGATGTGTTTGTGTGTATATATACCATTGATGCATAGAGGCAACGATAAAAGCAAGCGAATGTGTGTTGTTTTTTATAGAGAAGGATAGTTGGACAGAGAAAGGAACCATAAAAAGAGAAGAGAAAGATTTAATTAGTTGGTTATACTTATAGATACCTTTGTGGTGATTGCCTTTGCTACGCAGAATACAAATAACAATTATCGCTATGATTATGACGAGCAGAGCCGCCACGACGGGCACAACTAAATTTAGGTTCGATAGGATAATGCGGATCGTATCCTCGGCGCTTAATTCGGGTAAATCACGCGAGGGTGCGATTGTGCCTGCAACAACAACAACAACAACAATAACAACAACAACCAAAGAGTATACCGACGAAAGGAATAGAGAAAGAGAAACAGAAAGAGAATAAGAAAGAGGCAGATAGAGAGAGAGAGCGAGAGAGAGAGAGCGCGAGAGAGAGAGAGAGACTCGATTCGTGCAAAAAAAGAAAAGAAGAAAACGTCAAAGAAGTAAGAAGCTCTCTTTCACTGTTTTTGCTTTCTCTCTCTCTCTCTCTCTCTACATTATACGTCTCTCTCTCTCTCTCTCTCTCTCTCTCGCTGACTGACATTTACTTTTGTACTTAGACACACACACACACACAAACTCACACACACTAAACAATTAGGAGTAAATAACATTTTCGAGATTGAGTTGAGTGTAGCATTAAGTAATTTCTAACTTTGTATCTTAAAATGTAAGAATTTGAAAATGTCGGCCAGTGTCATAGAGATATATATAAGAACTATATTTGAGAAAATGAACGTGTTACTAAAAGTAATAAATTCGATATTTAGATATTATACAATGCGCACAACTGTACGCTAATTATGAAAATTAATTTTTGTACTATTATAAAGAGGTTGAATACTTTAATAATAATGTGATTATTTGTAAAATGTTCAAATGCAATTTGTTTTTGTATTTTTTTTTTTTTTTTGTATTTCGTTTTGTTTTGTGTCATCTTCTTCGGTTTACTTATTAACGTTTATAACTTAGATCTAATGAGTAGTAATAGGCAAAAACTATTTGATTTTAAAATAAGCAACTGGAAAAGTTCATGAACCAGCATTCCAAGTGTGATAGCTTTCTGAAGAGAATGTATATGAATAAATAGACAATACGATAACCATAACGATAACGATAACGATAACGATAACGATAACAAGATCTGTTAAGATGACGTTCGTCGATACTCGAGAAGTACCCACAAATAAAGATAGAACATACTAACACAAAGGCGAAACTCAATTTGTAACTTGATGACAAACTGAATTTTAATGGTAATCGAGAAATGAATATTTGTGATTATAATATGTATGTAAGGATTATATAAGGAAATCACAGTATTTTTCTTCAATCTTTCCTTTTCGTCTTATCAGCTCTCTTTCTCTCAAATCAATACTTTGTTGAACACTTCAATCTTTGGTTGTTGTGCTTTCAAATATGTGCATTCATTTAGGCTCTGCTCGCCTCACAGATAGGACTTTTCATTTATTTCAAGCGGGGGGTTTAATGAGCATTTACTACTTCACATCCCTAAAATCAACGTTCAAAAGAAAAATTAAAAAAGAATAACAATAGATATAAGTAAGAAAACCAATGTGAACAGCTGTGGAGAACGAAATATTTCTAGTTGAAAGGTCATTTTTAAGTACATACTCATATGAGCAGAATATATCTATGAATTGGCCAAATTTCACTGAAATCGGATGATGTAGATTCGTAATGACAATCTACACGATTGGAAACTATGTATCTACAGATACAAGCAAATGTTATGTATATATAACAGTACTTTCATATGATCAATTATTGTCATTGATCAAAACCTTTCAACGGTTTCATCTTTAAATAATCGAAATTAACTCGGATTTTTGTAATTCTTTGTTAAATAATCATTTAAATAGTCAAAAATTTCAAGTATCTTATTTTTTGTACAGTTCGGAAATATGAAAGTACAAAGAAAATTAAGTTTAGGCTACGAATACAACACTCATTACCGGAATAAATACAGACAGTACGAGTTTACACACTTTGTCTCTACAAAATACAAGCTCTCCACAGAAAGAACACACAGTGAACGATTAAATGTGTTGAAACTAAATATAATAACAAAATTTACTAATTTTTTTTTTGTTTTCAAATAAAAATGGCAAATATTATAAACAAATTACTATCAACTTATATCAATTAAAAATGTCAATGTGGTTGTCTATCTTCTATAAGGATCTTGTGGTCTTAAAGAGGTGTTTTAATTAGTGAAATTACTGGTGATTTTGTGAAATATGGGTGTATTTGGGTATACAATGTTAATAATAGCTTTTTACGACACACCTATTTGGGATGTATTTATGTGTATACATATAAACATATAAAAGTTAAAACAAATAAAAATAAACAAATTGCATTTGGACACTGTACAAGTCTGTTTCCAATTTCAGATTACAAAAATTTAGAAAACATACATAGTATATTGTATGTGTTCCATATGAAATATCTTTAATTAGATAGTTAATCTGCAAACTGGAAACAGCATTGAAAGTAAATTTGCTGGTACACTAACAGAGGGTGTGATAATAATCTTGGTGTATTTATTTGTGACAAGCTGGATGTAAAACAATACTAGCAAATCGGAAAATGTACTTAAAAAAAGGAATACTGTGCAATTTGTTCGGAAAATATTAATATTAATTTTGCTCATTTTCAAATAGGTTCTTGATGATCTTGAAATAAAAAGTATTTTAATCTCGGAATATTATGTACAACATTTGCATATGGTACATTATATATGCCTAGCTTGTTATTTGTATTTGTATATGGATAAAGCTGTTGGATTCGTTTGATTCCGATATCCCGCAACATTATCTACGTAGTCTTCTATGTACAAAAGCAATGTGAGGTTTTTATATTAGAATTGGAAAACGGATTGTAAATACCTCCAGTAACAGTGAGTGTGGCAAAATCGTATTCGGCAACTGTGAATCCTGCGGAGTTGTGAGCGGTTATACGAAGATTATACCATGTAGCAGGCTCTAGATCAAGAACTACATAGTTATTATCGGGCTTCACATTGTTTGAAATTTGATTCCATTCCAGTTGATCGCTAAAATAACAATAGTAATTAGTTAGTCTTTAAAACTAAATACACCTTTAAAAGAGCAAATTAATCAATTCAAAGAGATCGGAAAATTTATAATATTTTGACGTCCTCATTTAATGTTATTTAACAGATGATACCG
Organism: Sphaerogastrella javana; assembly: GCA_037040025.1. Classification (NCBI taxonomy): domain Eukaryota; kingdom Metazoa; phylum Arthropoda; class Insecta; order Diptera; family Drosophilidae; genus Sphaerogastrella; species Sphaerogastrella javana. The sequence goes on along the minus strand of JBANCZ010000160.1, from coordinate 41,612 downwards.
TTTCTTGCTCTCCACAACAAAGTGGGACATTGGACAGCCTCCATCTTTCCAGGCTTTAAAGTGTAACGAAACCGAATTAGATGAGACTTCAATAAAACGTGGTTTCTCTGGTAGCTTTGGTTTTTGACCTTTGGTTCGTGTGTTCAGAATATCAGATGCTTCACCTGCGCCAATGCTAAATGAGAGATATAGAGACAGATTTACAATGAGGATATATAAAACTTGAGGGTTTATTGTATAATTACTTGTTGAATCCTGTAGCATAGACTTGATAGCGAGAGCCACACAACAAATTATCAATGTTGTGCTTTTGTGAGTCCACGGAGACTTCAGCTGTTTCCCACTCTCCGAATTCTACACGATTAAAAATGAGAAACTATTAAGTAAAGCCTTTAAGGCCATATCATTTGCATATATAACCTGGCTTGAAGTGAAGGGTATATCCGTGCAGTGGTGCGGTATCACCTTCGTGAGGCTTTAATCTAACAGTCAGGGCATCGGTGGTGGTTGCTGAAAGGGTCACATGTGGTGATTGAGGGGGAGCCAATACTATTAGCTTATGGGTAATGGAATCCTTGGCAATGGAGTTTTCGGCATGGCAAGAATAGTCGCCGGCATCCTGACGATTGACGGACTTGATTAGCAAAGAACCATCGGGTAAGAGGCGCATACGGTCGTTTGCACTGAAGTCAACGCCCTTGATCTTCCAGGTGATCTCTGGCTGAGGTGCACCCACAGCAAGGCAAGGCATCTTTGCGTCTTCCTTAAAGGTGGCAGTGAATGTGTCATCGAACGATGCAATTTTTGCGGGGACTTGGTCACTAGGCATGGCCACAATACTTTTAGATTGCTGACCTTCGCCAATAGTTGTGCTGGCAGTTACCCAGAATTCATAGGGTTTGTTCTTTTCGAGTTCTGTAGCTTCGAAACTCATTTGATAGTGTGGAACTTTTTGTGTTTTAGTTTCAGTCTCAGCTCCCTCGGCTTTGGAGTAGACAGTGTATTGAGTGATAATGCCGTTCGGTTGTGCTGGTGGACGCCAGGATACTAGAATAGCTGCATTACCCATAACAAGAGCCTTTACATCAGTTGGTGCCTCGGGAACTTTATTAAAGAGTCACATTAAATATAAGTCTTAAATTGGTTTCAATGTTAACTTACCATCTGGTTCGGTCTGACAGTGAATGGGCACGCTCCGAACACCATCGCCTCCTGCTGTCGTGGCCAGAACTTGCATGGTATAGTTCGTATACTTCTTCAAACCATGTAGTACAGTATCAGATGAAGCAGTCTTTTTATAGTGACGTTTGGTTTCATCTATGATAATGGAGCATTAGCATTACATAAATCTTAATATTAATCAAGACTACTTACCATACCACTCATCACTGGGGGCGTATACAACCTTATATGTTTTGATCACACCGTTGGCTGATTCTAGAGGTGGACTCACCCAGCTCACCCGAATTGTTTGCGAAGTAAGTGTGGTACAGGCAGTGTCACTAGGAGGCTGGCTAGGAGTACCCTCGGCAGTGAATTGTTTCTCCTCATCACTCAATGGGCCCGCTCCGATTTTGTTGAAAGCTTGAATAACCACCGAGTACTGAGTGTACACGCGAAGATTATTTAATTCTAGATTGTGCTCCTTTCCCTCCTCGGTAATAAAGTTAATAGTCTCAAAAATATAGGATGAGTTTGTATTGGACAGTTTATATCCCACGTAATAGCCGAGAATCTCGCCATTCCAATCGGAACGTGCTGGTGGTTTCCAAGTGACTCGCAGTGTGGTCTGATTAACTGGTTCCACTTTAATGTTCTGTGGTTTTCCAGATGGTGCCTCTTCAGCTGTGATAATAGTTACTGCTTCAGACGATTGTGAGGAACCGATTTCGTTTTCGGCCACAATGCGAATATTGTAGGTAGTTGCAGGGCTAAGCTTTTGTACTTGTGCTTCGGTAGTGTGGCCTGGAACCATGACGCGATCGATCTCATCCCAAGATGCACGGGATCGTTTAAATTCAATAATATATCGATTCAGTGGGGAGTTACCGTCGTAGGGTTGGGCCCAGCTGAGTTGTACAGAGCGGCCTGATTTGTCTAGAACCTTAAGAGCGTATGGCATTTCAGGCACTTCTTGCACAATCATATTAATACTGGCATCATCAGACCCAAAGGCATTTGTAGCCACACAGGTGAACAGTGCAGAGTCGGATCGCTCAGTTCGTTTTATGGATAGACTAGACATCACACCGGCTGATAGAATTTCCTCACGTATGGTGTAACGGTTATCATTCTTGGGGTCCAGACGCATATTGTTCATGTTCCATAAGATACCAATAGGCTTCTCACCCTTAGCTTCACACTGCAGGACAGCAGGTTCACCTCGGCGAGCGGTCTGATTGCGCAACTTTTCTGTAAACTCTGGAGGTGCCTGAACACTAATCATGATCACTGCAGATAAGCCCGATCCAATACCGTTGATGGCCTCGCATAGATAGTATCCTTCGTTTGTCTTCTGTATGTTTTGAATGTGCAGAGTTCCTTCTTCAACGCGTATGTTGTCACTCTTCTTTAGATCTTTATACTCCCCAGGTGTATCGCCTGCGTGGAATTACAAATGTTAGAGTACAAGTGTTTTACACAATTGTTGAAATAGAGACTTTACCAACTGCTTTCTTCCAGGTAACTTGCGGTTTTGGGAAACCATCAGCTTTACACTCAACTTTGGCATCGGATCCTTGAGCAAATGCTTTGTCAGTGGGTTCCAGTATCCATCTGGGTGGTACTGTTTTTTTTTTGTTTTTGGTTGGGAAAGAGTGTTATTTTAGTATATTTTATATTGGGGCTCCATATTTAAATAAAGTAAAAAGCATGCGGTATGTAGTTGTTTTTATTAGACAGACGGAACAAGACTTTTACAATGCATAAAACTGAAATGATCTGTTTGTGTTTACATTTAACATATCTTTTCAATTGTTTAAAGACCAAAAGATAAAAATTTTAAAAAGATGTATTTACAATTTGGTCTCATTTCAGTTTATTGCGATAATGTGGAAATATTTAAACACTATATTTGAAATTGAAATTTGAAATTTGTCACAATAAATATAAATGAGCTTGATATAATTATTATTATTATTATCAGTATGACAAAAAAATATGCATTTTGCATTTTTGAACTTTGGTTCTTCGTCAATGTATTTATTATATACGGCTATGGTATGTATAAAACCATGTTGAATTGAAGTTAGTTTTCAAAGAAGAGAAAGTGAAAGAGATTACGTATATTTCTGCGATACAAAAATTTTGTATGTGAGAAAATATTTCCACATTTGACTTAATATCCTAAATAAACCAATAAACCAAACTACAACTAATAGTAATAAATAACCAAAGAATAAAGGGACAACATAAAGTTAGGAATTAACGAAACCATAATTAGTAATTAAATAAAAGAGTAAGTAGCATGCATTTTTCTATAAAACGAAGTACCGCTTGTTATGTTATTTTACTGTATAAACAGACTTCGTTTTATTGCTTAAGTGGTAAGTAACTGATAGATTTTAATAGAAATGAACTTAATTAAAGTAGGGATTTAGTGGGAGATCGGGTTGGACTGCTTGTTTAGGGAGTGAAAACGTATCACGGACTTGTGTTTTTCTGAGCATTTTGGTTATTCAGACGGCTGAGATTCAAGTTAGACAATTAAAGCGGTAAATACAAGTATCTGAGTAATGATTGCTGTTATTAGAGTAATTAATATTGCTTGCGACTTATTCGGTGTATGAGCGCTATCGAAATAGTAATGTACAAAACTGAAGGTATACGTAAAACATTGAACACCATTGTGTATGAGTTATCGTGTTAAAAGCTCAAGCAGGTATCAAGCTATGAGTTCTTAAAACAAGGATGTGGTATCACAGTGCGCATACGTAATGTTGTGCTTGCTTGTGTGCGTTGGCCAATGTGTGTACTGCTGCTATAGTAAAAAAATTTTTGGTTTCTTGAAATGTTTTGTTGTATTTTGATTGTATAAAGGTACTTGCGAACGCAAACGTCAAAACTACCGTTATTCGAAATAGAGTCAAACTTTTTTAAGTGCTTAATATAGAACCTAGATGTGACTAAATGAATGAATAAAGAAGGTAGACTTCGTTAAGTTGTTTTTGGCCTATATAGAAAAATTGAGAATACGAATCTCAACAAACATCTTGTAAGTCGTTGAGAAATAAAAATGTCAAATATTTTCGCCGACATCAGTTTTGGCGCATTTACCATTGACTATAAGTGAGGCCTGTCTCTCGGCCACGCCCACATGATTGATGGCCTGGCAGCTGTAGTTGCCCGCATGATAAGCTTGAGCTTTGTTGATCAACAACAGACTCGAGTGGTCACCCACAGTCGCCTGTGTGGCATCCGCAATACCATCATCGTCATGCAAAGCTCTTCCATTAAGCCGCCATTCAAAGTAAATGGGCGTGGCACCCCGACTAGCAATGCAAGTAAGCTGCACGTAGTCGTTGACATCACAAACATACGTAGAAAACGACAATGCTGCTAGCAGTGGTGGCTCTAGAATTTCGGTTAATTATTACATACGGAAAACTGAAAACTTCGATCTTTCTTATGTCTTTTCATTGAAATGTTTAAATGTATAGCTCCATAACTGTAATACCTTATGCTCCTAACATTAATCGGTGGTAACCAATAGAGATAATAAAATATTGTACAAAAATATTATACAAAACATTTGAATGCTAAATAAAGCCAGCGTATTTGGCTTATACCCTTCACTTTCAGTGTGGACCATCGACTGGCAAAGCCTGCTGCATTGCTTGCAACACACGTATAGTTGCCTGAATCACTGACAGTTGTATGTCGAAGGGACAGAATTAACGTGTATTCGTCTATTTTGTGATATATGGAACGCAGCAGAGGTTGTCCGTTTTTTAGCCAGTATATGTCTATAGGTAAATCTCCTGAGGTGACCATGCACATGACCCGTACTGCTTGACCTCCATTCACGCCACTGGGATTAAACTGGAACTGATCAATTTGCGGCACCTCTGATAGGGTGGAAAAAAAAAAAACAAAAAACCCTTTCGTGAATCTGTTGTAATTAAAGTGCGAACGTGAACCAACACCAAGGGGCGAATACACGGAAAGGAAAATTACGCGAGAAAAGCAGAAGAGTGAATGAGAACTTGTTAGTGGAAATAATGTACAGTTGCTGCCTAAACTAAAGATCTACAGCTAATAGGTCATACTCTATAGATGCGCTTTAAACGAACCCTTCACACTGAGATTCGTCTCGACGGTTGTAAAGCCAGCGGCATTGGCGCCAATACAGGCAAAAGTGCCAGCATGCTCGCCTTGTACGCTTTCAATATTCAAGGAACTGCTGCGTTTACTGTGCATCAATATGTTGACACCCGGGAGATTCCCCACAGGCTCCCCATTGTAATTCCAAGTTATATTAAACGGGGCATCTCCGTGAACAACGGCGCAGGTTAATTGGTAATAGTCACCCACATAAAGGGGTGAATTGCTCGGAAGTGGTGCCAGTTTCGGCGGCACTAATCCATCAAATAAAATCGAAAATATTAACCGAAAAGTAGAATGATGAAAAGTAATTTAATCACTAGTTTTGCAGAATAAAATGATGCATATAATCAAAGAAGATTAGGAACGCTTTATCTCTCAAAAATTCGTGAAACAAACTTTTAAGTCCAATTTTTTTTGCGCAACACATTCCAATTTCATTGATGTTAATATTACTAAACTGATTTTCAACCTACTAGCTTAATGTATTGAATACCCCTTACGGGCCACGAATTCTCTAAGTAACCGCCTGATACTAGAGTAACTAGCTTATAAATTTCAGTGCTCCGGGTGCCTATTGCATGCAAACATTTTGGTGAAGTTGGCCTTATATCGGAACCTAGAGAGTGGGTCGGTGCAGATGAAGACGCAGTGAGAGAGAGAGAGAGAGAGAATATCGAAGAAAGAATCAGATAGAATTAGGAACTAACATGCAAATGTCAGAGGACGACACGTCCTCTTGGGTTAGTAGCAACAAACTACAGCGCAAAGGAATACAAGCTTATCGATTACTCATCTTGCCAGGCTTACTGTGTGTATACATTTGTATGAGTATAGGTGTACGTGTGTATATATATGCGTAAACGTTTCTAACCATAGACATTGAGAAGCGTTGTAAAACGCTGATGACCAGCCAAGTTGTTCGCGTGGCAGGTATAATTGCCGGCGTGCGACGCCTCAACAGCCTCTATGGTTAAGACACTGCCCCGGCTACCGACGCGGGCGGTGTTGATGGCAGTGAATTTGTCACTGATCGATTGGTCATTCAGGGTCCAGTTGATTTGCATTGGCAGATCACCCATTGGAACTGAACAGTGAAGAGTTAGATATTGGCCCACCTGGGCGGGACCCTCCTCAAAGGCGAAAGGTATGATTCTTGGCAGAACTTAATATCATTGATCGACAGATGAATGAGTTTGGGAAAATCGAAAAAAAAAGTGCAAACAACATATAAGTAAATAGGTGTACAAATGTTGGGATATGATAATTCTGACACTAATTGGCACCTATGACTTTCAACTGGGTGCTGTAGGAGACCTTGCCGGCGGCATTTTCGCCATGGCAACTGTAATTTCCGGCATGTCGAGCTGCAACACTTTCAATAGTGAGGACGCTACTTCGTCTGCCCATTTTAGCAATTAATATATCCTGGTCATCGCCATTGAAGAGCGGTTGCTTGTTGAATGTCCAACGTATATTTAAAGGCAAATCGCCTACTGTTAGGGTGCACTGGTACGTTATGTACTGGCCCAAATGTGTGGGTTGCGCATTGGTAGCGAAAGGCGTGATTTGGGGCAAGACTAAACATACACGAATAATATGAACTCAGTAAAATATACATTAACGAAAATCTACAAAATAAAGTATGCAAAAATTCAATAAGGAAAATGTAAGGGCCAACCGTTGACTACCAACGCCGCCATGTACTCCACTGTCTGAGCATTATTGCGCGCTCGGCACGTATAGTTTCCGGCATTGTTACCGTTCACGGAATCAATTGTGAGCACATTCACTTTTTTTCCTATTTTAGAGGTAGTCACACCGTGATAGTCATTGATGGCATAGTCATTAAATAGCCAGTAGATGTCCACAGGCAGATCACCTTTTGATATAGTGCATTGCACAGTTACAGAATCCCCAAAATTGGCTGGCTCCTCACCAAACTCAAATGGTGATATGTGAGGGGGCACTTTTTGGAGGCGGTGATACAAAAAGGTTCGTCGGTTATTTAAGAGTTGAAAAAATATGTATGTTACAAATTGGCGTGTCAGGTTTAATCCCAAGCTCCCATATTCAATAGCTAAGGGAAATAAGTTACAAAAATTCATTAAATTTTCAACCTAAAACTGGATTTTCTCTGTTCATTGCTTACATTTGCATCCGCACAACATTTACAAAAGTATCATTTATGTTGGTAGATTTAACCTAATGATAGTTTAAACATAAAGACTTCTGTATGTACTACTGCTAAGCCAAAAGCAAACATGCATTGGTATAAATTAAGAAAAAGAAACAACTAAAGCATAATTTACATATTCATGTGCTGTACAATTAGTTTGATATACCATTCACAAAGAGTTGGGCTGTGTAGACTGACGAGGCCCATTGGTTTCTTGCCTTGCATGTGTAGTTGCCAACGTGACGAGCATTCACGGCATCTATCATAAGGACGCTTAACCGTTTGCCCATTTTGGATGTGGAAATACCAGAGTAATGATTTATGGGATAATCATTGAAAAGCCATTCAATGTCTATTGGCAAATCACCTGAGCTGACTAAGCAGTTCACCGATACGGAATCCTCAAAATTTACCGGTACTCCACTGAACTCAAATTGCGCTATTTTAGGTGCAACTAATTGAATGTCGTGAGACTTTAGTTTGATCTTTAACTGTTGGAGCGTTACATTGATTTACTTAGGATATCAAAACAAAATATTATAAATCAAAACAGAAGTGTGTACTAAATATACAAATATGTATTTATATGCTTTCACTTGAGAGTCCAAATACCGTTTACAACCAGCTCCGTTGTGTAATTCACAGTCGCTGCATGATTTTTGGCCCTGCAACTGTACTTGCCCGCGTAACGAGCCTGAACACTGTCTATGCTTAAAACACTGTTGCGTTTACCACCCTTAATAACACTGATACCAGAGTAGGAACTGATGCCATAGTCATTAAAGAGCCATTCAATGTCAATTGGCGAATCACCAGTTGATATCTGGCACATGATAGAAACAGAATCCTCGACGTTCGCCGGTTCATCACCGAAATCAAAAGGTGTTATTTTAGGAGGTACTTGGATATTAAGTAATAATGACAATCGAATTATAAGAATATGTGTAAGATTAATTGATTGATGTAAATCTATATGGTGTAATTAAAACAACCGTTCACAACTAAAGTAGCAGAGAATGCAGTCATTGCGGCCTTATTCTCGGCCTTGCAGCTGTAGTTGCCAGCGTGACCAGCGTGTACTGAGTCTATGGTCAGAACGCTATTCCTTTTGCCTCCACGCACTACTGATATACCCAAGGCGAACCTAATAGGTTGACCATTGAACAACCATTCAATGACTATTGGTAGATCACCGGATGAAACAAGGCAATTAACAGAAACAGAATCCTCAAAGTTTGCTGGGGATTCCCCGAAATCGAAGGGTGCTAATTTAGGTGGAGCTGTAGTAATTAAATAAAACGTTATTACAACTAAGAAAATAAAAGAAATAATTACAACAGTAAATTTAATCTTTCTTTTTCACTGTATACCATTCACAATTAACTCAGTTGTATGATTCACTGCAGCAGCACTATTCCTGGCCAGACAACTGTAGTTGCCAGCATGACGTGCACTTACATTATCAATTGTCAACATACTTGTGCGTTTGCCACCTTTCATAACCGTAATATCAGAGAATGTGCCAATTCCATAATCATTGAATCGCCATTCAATGTCAATAGGTAAATCGCCGCTAGAGATAAGGCAGGTCACTGATACAGAATCTTCAACATTTGTTGGCTCCTCTCCGAAGGTAAATGGCGTGATTTTAGGAGGTACTTCGGAGATTAAATTAAAAAATTAAACAAATATAAATAATCAACTAAATATCATATCAATCGAGGCATTTATGAATACTTTTTGTTTGATTTAGCTTAGCTGTACCGTTTACTATAAGTTCGGCTGTGTAATTTATAGCACTTGCATGATTTTTGGCTCGACAACTATACTTGCCCGCATGACGGGCTTGTACATTGTCTATTCCTAGCACACTACTACGCTTGCCGCCTTTGACTACAGTTATACCCGAGTAAGAACTGATTCCATAGTCATTAAAAAGCCATTCAATATCAATGGGTAAGTCCCCGCTAGAGATAAGACAAGTTACTGATACTGAATCCTCCACATTAGTAGGTTCCACGCCAAAATCAAAAGGCGTGATTTTTGGTGGTACTTGAAATAAAAAGAGTATGTAATAGGACTAATTTGAGCTTCTTAAAATCCTCTTATCGAAAGAATAAATAAAATGAAAAATATGATGATGATAATGATATAAAGGAGTTGTGAATGTTATTATTAACAATCGAATCGACCTAAACATATAATTGATTTTGTGATTCATATCTCCGCAACTTTTCGATACAATATCCCGCATATTCTTAAATTCTTTTTCAAATAAAAAAGGGGTTTTTAGTGTGGGGCTTTGATATTAAATTAAATCTCTTAATTGAACAAAAAATGTCTTTTAAAAAGAATTTCAATTTTAATTTAAACATTCTTAATTATATGTGAAAATACCATTCACAATTAATTCGGAGGTATAATTGACAGCAGCCGCTTGATTTCTAGCACGACAAGTGTAATTCCCAACGTGACTAGCATGAACATTGTCGATGCTTAAAACACTGTTCCTTTTACCACCCTTCATTACCATTATACCTGAGTATGAACTAATGCCATAGTGGTTGAACAGCCATTCGATATCGATGGGTAAGTCTCCGGTTGATATAAGGCATGTCACGGAGACAGAATCCTCAACATTTGCAGGCTCGTCCCCGAAGCTAAACGGAGTAATTTTGGGCGGAACTAAGTGGCAGTAAAGAAAGCTCATGAAATCCAATAATACATTGAAAACGATATAAAAAAATACATGTAGTAAATTGACAACGATATGACACAATGCTGGTTAGTTGATAAGCGTATACCATTTGTTTTCAGTGGGCGAATTACTCAAGGTCAGTAAACAATTTCCCTAACAGTTTACAGAAATCAAAAACAGCTATCATGGGAGGAACTGTAGGAGGGAGCCGGATCAAACCGTAAAATCAATTCAAAGAAAAATCACAAGACATGCAGGTAGTTTATTCAATTTGAATACCATTTACAACCAACTCAGCTGTGTATTCTGCAGAATCTGCATCATTTCGGGCTTTGCAAGTATAATTGCCAGCGTGCCCGTCATGCACCCAGTCTATAGTCAAGATGCTTGCCTTCTTCCCACCCTTGACAATGGACACTCCCGTGTAGGCCTGTATATGAGCTCCATTAAACAGCCAAGTGATGTCCATGGGCAAATCACCCAGATAAATAAGACAGTTTACTGAAACGGACTCCTCCATGTTGACAGCATGATGGCCAAAATCGAATGGCGCAATTTTTGGAGGTACTTGGATTTACATAATAAAGGAATAATAACAATTTAAAGGAATAAAGGTAAAGGAAATTTAATGCAAAACATCAAATAAACTAATATTATGTGAAATTTATTGCTTTGTACCATTCACTACCAACTCGGCGGTGTAATTGACAGAAGTTGCTTGATTGACAGCAACGCAGGTATAGTTGCCCGCGTGATGATCATTTACAATGTCAATAGAAAGTGCGCTGATCTTTTTACCCAATTTTACCATCGATACATCATATACGTTCTCATTGATCTCGCGCCCGTTAAATAGCCACGAAAAACTTACAGGAAAGTCACCCGAAGTAACCAAACATTGGACACTCGCTGATTCGCCGAAGTTTGAGGGATCATCCCCAAAATCAAAGGGAGCAATTTTAGGTGCCACTTTTGGGTGTAAAGTAGGGAGAGAGGTTAATTTGGAATTAAAAAATTAAATAAAATTTAATAATATAGTACTTTTTAGCAGAGAAGTAAGTGTATTAACCATTAACTCTCAATTCAGCCGTATGGTTTACACTGCCCGCTCGATTTTCGGCTATGCAGGAATAATTTCCTGCATGTTTAGCAGAGACGGCTTCTATTGTCAGCTCGTTAATGCGTTTGCCTCGCTTTGTAGTTAAAATTTCAAGATAATCCTCAAATGGTTTGCCATTCAGATTCCACGATATGTTTACGGGCAAATCACCACCAGATATAGTACATTGAACATTCACAAATTCACCATAACTCATAGATTCTTCGCCAAAAGAGAAGGCGCTTATGCGTGGTAAAGCTAGTTAAAAGTAAAAATGTCACCAAGATAAATCTGAGAAATGTTCATTTTATTGTAGCACACATTTTAGCAGCGCACAGTATCAAGTTTGTTTGCATGGGTCGGAATTAAAATACTTTTAATGAACTAATTAGAAACACTATCGGATATCTTCGGATAACCGAAGAAAATCATTTAATTCAAAGAAAATTAGTTTAATTAAGAAAGGATTAGTAAAACCAACATATGTCGAATATGTGTATATTAATAAAAAGTTCGTCTACTTTTGATCACGCACCATTTACAATGAGCTCAGCCGAATGTTCAACCTGACCCGCAGAATTACTAGCAATGCACGAGTAATTCCCTGCATGCTTCGCCTCGATGGCATCGATCATTAGACTGTGAATACGTTGGCCACGCTTTTCAGTGAAAATTTCCAGTTCTGGTAATATTGGATGGCGATTTAATGTCCAGAATACAGAAACGGGCAGATCGCCACCCGAAATGGTACAATGCACTGAAACAGGTTCGCCGAAATTCATTGGCTCCGTGCCAAACGAAAAGGGTGTTATCTTAGGTGGCACTAAGCATATTGGATATTGGGCCAGGGTAAAATATATAAAAAATAATATAAAAAATTTGTAATTGAAAATAAAATTGTAACACAATCAGGATATTATCATTTAGCAAGACGACAAACCGTTAACAATAAGACGTGCGGAGTGAGCAGTCAAACCAGCCCGGTTCTGAGCATGACAGGAATAAAAACCGGCATGGTGAGCGGAAACTGACTCTATAGAAAGCACATTAATGCGTTTACCAATACGGGAGAATGATATATCATGGTAACTATCAATGGTGGCATTATTTAGCAACCAAGTGACATTGATTGGCAAATCACCACCTAGAATAGTGCACTGCACCGAAGCAGGTTCGCCGTAGTTGAGAGGTTCCTCACCAAAGTCAAATGGCGCGATCTTAGGTGAGACTTAAGGATAGAAAGCAATGGAAAACATTTAGTTAACAGATGAAAGAAATTATAACAGAGAAGATTGAAAACATGCCGAGAGGGTTCAGTTTTTTAACTACCTACTAAGCTATTGCAATATGTAAGTTCGAAGGAAATGTTGAGTGGCGTATGGACAAAGACTCTGTTAAGTATTTACCATACATAAGGAACACATTTAAGGCAAGCATGACACACATTATTATTTCAGAGTAATCGATGGTACATGTTTTATTATTGAATGAGCAGTCGTAATTATTTTCGATCGAAAAATTAGTTTCAAATCATACTTAAGATAATTAATGGAACTTGCATAATGCAGCTAGGTTAGCTCACTAAAAGTTAAAAACCACAACCTTCAATCGTTAGCTTATATTTAGACTAATTTCGATCTCTGTTGAGTACCATTAACAGTCAAATTAACGCCGTAGCTTGTCGTGCCCGCCTCGTTGCTGGCAATACATGTATAAGTGCCAGTGTGGGCGGGACTAGCGCTCTGAATAGACAACATACTGGTCTTGGCACTAATGCGATTGGTGCGCATTTGAGGCTGTAGCTCATCGTTGTTAGCATCGCTAGATTTGCGCTCAAAACTCCAATGCACTCGTATAGGGCGATCTCCCTTTTGGATTTGGCAAAACAAGTCAACGGAGTCGCCCGTGTTGATAACATCATCGTAGGCAAATGGCACTATCTGTGGCAATACTGAGATTCCAATCCAAAGAGTATGAAAAGTGTTAAGGTATAAATAATTTGTAAACATCAAAAAATTAAATCCTAAAAAACCAACTCCTAGCAAAAAATAACAACACCTTTGCCCTCTGTCTCTGTCATTATTGTTTACAATACAAACATAGATGATTGAATTGACTGTCTTGACTATTAGATATTTGTTTCGAAAGGACTCACATTTAAAAGAAAAAGACGAAAAAAGATGGGGGATTGAAGAAATATATATGACTAAAAAATAATAAGCTAATATTGGATAACATTTATTAAAAGATCACCATTGATTTTAAGCTCGGCACTGTAACTACTCTCGCCAGCTAAATTTCGAGCCCGGCAAGTGTAAATGCCCCGATGCTCCGCTGATATATAGTCTATGTTTAAAGTGCTCGATTTGCTAGACATTCGTCCAATAACGATATCCCAATCTCCACTAACAAGCGTTTGGTTATTAAGAGACCAGCTAATACTCATAGGTAAGTCTCCCTTGATTACTGTACACTGTATGCCTATAGTTTCGCCGGAATTAGACGCCTCTTCGCCAAAGTCGAACAGTCTTATGAGAGGGGGTACTGAATATATATATGGGAAGGATTTCAAAACATAACTGATTAAATCATGACAAACACAATCTTAATATATAATGTGAAATATATATATTCGCTTAACCATTGACAATTAAGTCAGCAGTCTGCTCGGCGCTACCGGCTGCATTACTAGCAAATTGCTAGTAGCAATGCATTTAAAGAGTCCACGATGATGGCCATTGATAGAATCGATACTCAAAGAACTTAGCTTCGGTGACATTTTAATAATTCGTATGCCCACATTTTCATTCGTTATAGGGTGTCCATTTAACGTCCAGTGCAACTGTAGCGGCGTGTCGCCCTTGAACACCATGCACTGAACAGCCGTACTATCACCGTAATTCGAAGGTTCATCACCAAAAACAAAAGGCATAACTTGGGGCGGTACTAGATAATAGGAAAAACTCTGGCTGAAGTAAGTTGAGTCCGATTTAAATCTGGTCAAATTGTAAGGAGTGTTACATAAATTTCTGTGAACTACCATAACAATAACTCATTAAATGCCATTTAAAGACATTTATTTATTTTATTATTTTTATTCTCTATAAAAATGGTTGCATATTACTTTATAGATTGCATTGAAGAGTGCACCAAACAATAAGCATAGCAGGAATTGTTCAGTGCCAGTTACTGTTAATTCTGAACTACCATAAGTAAGTAAGTAAGTAATTCTACATATATGACGAACTATACATTATAACAATCAAAATATAGCATTCACTTGTTACTCAGCTACATATTCATTGTATGTATTCGCTCATGTACATATAGATAAAATTTACTATATTCAACGTTTATGCAGGGCTCTAACTAAGTAAACAAATACAAATGGAACTCTATTGGCTATCACGCGATTACCGCTGGCGATTCCTGCTACATATATCAGTCGCGTCCCTGTTAAAGCCAAACCGTCACACTTGAAATGGTTAATTGGTTGAAATAAAAACAAACAAAATTATTTTAAGTAATTGCCACAACATAAAAAAAAAAAAAAGATAAACGATCACAACTCTTATTTCTCCTATATATAGCACAAACCATTAACATGTAATTCAGCACTGTATTCAGTAGTGCCGGCAGTATTGGATGCTATGCACTTGTACACTCCACGATGGCGTGCCTCCAGAGAATCAATGTTCAACGAACTGGTGCGAGGATTCATCCTTTGCAAAGAGAAACTATGTTCACCCGTTATAACAGGTGCTGAATTCAAAGTCCAGCGTATTTCCATGGGCAAATCACCCTTGGGTACCATACAAAACACACCCGCTATTTCTCCCGTATTCAATGGATCATTGCCAAAGTCGAAAGGTTGTATTTGTGGAGATACTTGTATTGAACAAAGGGATACAAAATTATAAAGTGAATGAAACTAAGACTAGTTAAAAAGTAACTAAGTTAAGGGAAAGAAAATAAATTTGTGAGTGTATTGACCAACCATTTACTTCTAATGTTGCCACAAATTCAGCATAACCAGCTGTATTATTGGCTATGCATTTATAATTGCCTCTGTGAAAGGCCTCCAATGAATCCACATTCAAAGAACTAGTGCGCTTGTTCAGCCGAACTATTGTAAAGCCGAGTTCGCCGTTCACGATTAGAGCCGAGTTAATAGTCCAATAAATTTCTAAAGGCACATCACCCTTGGGCACTACACAAGACACACTGGCCACTTCGCCACGATTTAACGGTTCTTCTCCAAAGGTAAATGGGCTAATCTGTGGTGCAACTATGTATTAAATGAAATTGTCGTCTTAATCACTCAACGCAGCTTGCAATTATCCCTAGATCATACACGATACTGTTAGATATCACCGAATAAGCCACGAAAGTATTAATACTAATCTAACATAGTAAAAGCGGTATTGAGGTAGCAAAAAGAATGTATGGCGAACCCAATCGACGAACCATTGACTTGCAACTCAGCAGCAAACTTAGCTCCACCGCCCTGATTTTGGGCAAAACAGCTGTAAACACCACGATGTTTGGTTTCCAGGGCATCCACAATTAAAGAACTGGTACGGCTGTTTAACTGGTGTATAATAAAACCATCGTGTCCAGATTCGATAGCAGCATCATTTAAACTCCAACGTATTTCCAGTGGTAAATCTCCTTTTAGTACTATGCAATTAATGACGAGTACATCCCCCATGTTGAAGACCTCGTTGCCATAGTTAAAGGGCAGGACATGGGGTGGTACTGTGGGGATGTTGTGTATTAACAAAAAAGTAAAAAATTTAAATAAAAAACTGGTTTAATAGAGGCGCAGTCGCTACCGTTGACTTTTAACTCGGAGGTACTGTAACTAGATCCAGCCATATTATCGGCAATACACTTGAAAATGCCGCGATGGTACTGCTCTACGGCGGCTATATTTAGGACACTCGTCTTAGGAGAAAGTTTCAGTATGGTTATACCCTCTTCACCATTAATAATGGGACGCGAGTTGAGTGTCCACTTGATAGTTATGGGCACGTCTCCCTTCTGCACCATGCATTGTACGCCGGCATTTTCGCCCGTATTTACAGGATCATCACCGAAAGAAAAAGGTGCAATAGAGGGAGGCACTGACAACGAATAAAATAAAATAGGGGTCAGAACTAAATAGAACAAAAACAAATATCAGTAATATAGTGGGGGGTTCGCATTAACCATTAACTGCAAGCACGGCATACTGCCGAGTTTCTCCGGCATTATTGGTCGCCACACAGGAATAGTTGCCCGCATGTCTAGCTCTGACAGATTCAATGCTCAGCACGCTGATGCGCTGACTGTTCCGTGTTACCACTACCCCGTCGTTAGTAAACACCCGCCCACCGTTCTTGGTCCAAGCAATGTCGACTGGTAGATCACCCTTATTAACCGTACAGTAGGCTGAGACCATATCCATTTCGTTGATACTGCCGTCGCCAAAGTGATACGGCAATACTTGGGGTAAGACTATGAAAATTGGGAATTTGTAATCAAGCAAAATTGAAAACAAAATAACACAAATAAGAGTGTGAAATAAACTATGCCAAAAGAATAACCATTCACAGCCAATATGGCATATTGCTTAATTGCCCCGGCGTTGTTTGTGGCTACACAGGAGTAGTTGCCGGCGTGGCGAGCTCTCACTGATTCGATACTCAGAACACTCAATCTCTGGCTATTGCGGTTGACTAGTAAGCCGTCATTGGTATATAGACGCCCGCCATTCTTCGTCCAATAGATATCCACAGGCAAGTCACCCTTGTTAACAGTGCAAGAGACCGATACCATGTCCAACTCATTGATGCTCTCCTCGCCAAAGTCAAATGGTACAATTTGAGGCAGTACTTAGAGTGGTTTTTGGAAAACCAACGTAAATTAAGCAAAATGATAAGCCAAAAATGATTGAAAGTGAAGGTAAAAAAATGAATTAACCATTAACTGATAGTTCGGCGAAATGCTTGCTCTCCCCGGCGTTATTGGTAGCCACACAAGAGTAGTTACCGGCATGACGTGCCCTCACTGATTCAATGCTCAAAACACTCATGCGTGTGCTAGTCTTGGTGATAACAATGCCATCATTAGTATAAACACGACCACCGTTCTTTGTCCAAGTCACATCAATCGGCAGGTCCCCCTTATTTACAGTGCAGGAGGCGGATACCATATCCAGTTCATTGACGCTATCCTCGCCAAAATCAAATGGTACTATCTGAGGCAGTACTTGGATCGGTTTGGGTGGTTAAAAAAAATAACTATTGAAGTGTCGTAACTATTGCAACAATAACAACAAATGGGACTAAGAATTTGATTCAATTAAAATTTAAAGCTGAACAAGTTATCGCACCGTTAACTCGAAGTTCCGCCGTGTGATAAACAATGCCTGCGGCATTGCGTGCTACACATGTATAATTTGCCCTGTGCCGTGCATGTACAGACTCAATGCTGAGCATGCTGATACGCTGGGTGGTTTTGGTGATCAGTATGCCATCGTTGGACATTAGACGCGCGCCACCTAGTTTTGGTTCCGGCGCAGTTGTCCAGTACAGTTCAAGTGGCGTATCGCCTTTATTAATTGTGCACGTAGCGGAGACCATCTCATTCATATTGATAGTCTCCTCGCCGAAATCAAATGGCACTATCTGTGGCGGCACTACAATCGTTTCATTATTATTGTTGCTTACAAGGTAAAAACAAAATAAACGACCATCGATGTAGGATTTCCTGTAAATTGACCCGCCCCAAGTAAAAGTGGCGTACAGCTATCTCATGGATAGCGTGCGCAATAATTGAAAAATCAACTTACCCATAACTTGAACCTCTAGTGAACCTCGTGCTGAATAACCCTCCTGATTTTTTGCTACACACGTATAGGTGGCCTGGTCTGAGTTACGTTCAACATTCTCAATAATCAGTGTGCCATTAGGAAAGACCTTCTGTTTGCGGTTGATTGGCAGAGCGCGATTATCTAAGAGGCATCAAAAATAAAAATAGTATAATAATAATTGGTTTCTTTTTGAATTCAGACACTTACCACGTTCCCAAACAATAGAATCGATTGGGTAGCCTGCAACAGGACAAGTGACGATCAGTGTCTCTCCGGCTACAATTGCCTTCTTCTCCATTTGACGTATATAGGGCAAACCATAGACATTCAATTTGGCAGAGTGTTCAGCTACACCCACTTTGCTTTTGGCTATGCACTTGTACAATCCACCATCGTTGGCGTGAACCGAAGTAATGTTCAAATAAGAAACCACATCACCATTTACCGTCACGTATTGGCCCACTTGGAAGCGATCATTGTTAGCGATCTTCTTGCCATCTAGTTCCCAAGAGATTTCAGGCGTTGGATTGCCACCAGCCACACATTTCAGGAATACACTTGGACCCGGTTCCATGGTCTCCTCTTGAAAGGCCTGTCGTATAACAGGTGGATCGAAACGGCCCCCTAGTTTGAGTTCGGCACTTGCTTCTGCAGATTCCTGATCGTTGCGCACAAAACATTGATACATGCCCTTGTCCTCCTTCTTAACGGATTCGATACGAAGCACTGGCTCACTATGTCCCATTACCTTGCCATCCTTCATCCAGCTCACGGTCTTAATGGGATTTCCAGCATATTGGCAGGTAAAAACAGCTGGGCGTCCAAAGTCGATGGTCTGAGTAGTAGGATCTATCTTAGCTGACAGCGGCGCAGTCACAGTAAGCACCGTCTCTACACTCTCGCCTCCCACAGAGTTATTAACTACACATAAATACTTTCCAGAATCCTCGACTACTGCATCTTTAATAATGAGTGTGCCAGAAACTTGTTTGACTCGATCATTCAGCACAACAGCCTGTTTGCGTGTGGTTCCCTCAATAAATTTGTACCATCTGGAATGAGACACATAGATTACCACAAGTTAAAAGACCGAGACGTGAATGGGAGTAGCGGGTACAAATTGAACAAATCTGTGGAAATCCAGGCTGGAAGTGGCTATGAATTACTTACCCTTATCGCAATTTGGACGGAGAGTTTACTTACTTACCTCTCTGTTCAATTTGTACACCGCTTTGGGGAAAAGGCTATTTTGCTAACAGAGTAACAAATCCCTCACAGATCTACCTATAAACTGGCACTGGAAAAGCCTGGCCCGGGCAATGCCCTACAAATGTGCCTTGCAAGGGAACCTCATTAAATTCAATGCTTTTGCTGCCTATACGAGGCTTCACATGGCCGATAGGCTCTGTAGAGTTGACAGGAGTATGAAATTTAATGTTTTAGCTAAGTGAAATTTTAATGAAACCGCCTGAATATGATGAAAACAACTCTATATACCTAAAGGCAGGCATTGGATATGCCTGTCCCTGACATAACATCGTAAAGGTGGCGCTCATCTTCACAGTTAACTCCTGCAAACGATCACCCGACATGGTCGGCGATACGCTACCAATGGGTTCTGAAATGAAATCCTTTATTGTTACTACCGGTTTCAAATACGAATTATGAACTGCCTGAATATCGAAAAAAAAAATTCCTTATATCCTAAACCTTAAAACAATTAATATAGTCACAGTACTATTGGCTTAATGATGGATATACATGGCGTAGTTCTTCATTTAATCGAAATTAATCATACGGCCAAATTTCTATAGGTAACCAGTCGTAAAACCGCATAATGTGCAATAGATTGGACTGGGATGCTACAACATGGCGATTTTGTAGTTATCTCTTTAACAAAAGTGAAAATCAGCGATAAATCAACAAAAATTTTAAAACTGCCTTAATGTTTAGGCTGAGTTATTGTGTTAGATTTATATATTATAAGAAAAATGTACAATAGCTACCTTATCAAAGGTAGAGGATATGCCTGGGCCTGGCATAGCAGTGCAAAATGCTGTCCAGAATTACGTACAAGCGTATAGCTCTTCATATCAGAAGCAAAATTTGGACTTTTAGCGCTGACGGGTTCTACAGTAAGATTTAACAGTAAAAACAAACTCCCAATAAATTGAAGAAATCGTAACTAGTTAGTAATGCGGTGCGGGCTTGAGGTCCAATCTAGGATTGCACCCTTATCCAAAGACGCTATAAATCTATTGTAAAAATGAAAACTGCCTGCGAAAAACATTGTTTTTTTTTTTTTATAAAGGAACTACCTCATTATAGGAACAGGAAATGCCTGAGCTTTACAAAGCAGAGCAAAATGTTGACCTTCTCCGCGAGTATACGAAAAAGAATTTGAATCTGTTGAGAATGTTGGTGCTCTGGCTCCTATAGGTTCTATAATTTATAAAGGTTAAAGTGTGAAAAAATCTAATATATTTCGAATTAGAAAACTGCTTGAAACTTGGTGGTATTTTTCAAAGAAAATGTGGGTGTTTTAGGCACTGCCGCTAAAATTATATGAATTAAATGAAAAACCAGGAAAATTTATCAACTAAAACCCAGTGAACGAAATTTCAGCCTAGTCATAGATGTCAATACACAATATATTTTGCTAAAAGAATCGAATATTACTAAATAGCGAAATAATATGAAGCATTTTTATTTTATTAACAATTTTAGAACCAGTGTTGTAGACATGCTTGAAAAGAGCCATTTATAGTTTATAAGTTTCCATTTGTACATGGAAATGGTTGCTTTTAGAGTAATCGATATATATATATGATAATCAGAGGTGTATTGACTGTGTGACAATGCTGTAGGTATACTTTAATAGACATGTAAAGCGACGTTTAAGTTAAATAATGAATGCAACAACGGTCTCGAAGCTTTCAAAGCTACTCAATGTTCAATAATCATATTTATACTACTGCATTCATAGAAATAAAATGAGCCCAATTTTATCATTTTATATTCTTGTGGAGCAATTTTTGGTGCATTTGGAAAATTTAAAATAGATTAAGAAAATATTCCACCAACTCTTTAGGAATTAAACTTAGTGTCGTATACTTAAGCTTACCTAAAAAATGGCACTGGAAATGCCTGAGCCTGACAAAGTATGGCATAAGTTGATAGCATCGCAACATTTTTCTGAAATGTTTTTACATCTGTCGGCATAGCTGGTGCCTTGGAACCAATGGGTTCTTTGAATGAATTAACATTTTAGAATCATATTGAGTGTTCGATAGCTATTACGTAAATTAAAAACCTGATGGACTGCAAATCTTAAATTCATTGCTTTAAAATCCACACTAAACGTAAACGTTATAAAATAAAAATTCACAAATATGGCTAACACGTTAGATTTAAGTTATCCGATTGGAATTTGGATAAGTTAAAAGATAGAAAATTGCTTAGAAAACTGCCGTTATGGTTGGAAAATTAAATTTTCATTTTTAAATCATCAGTATGCAGTAAGAATACCAGAAGAAAATTCGAAGAATATTCAAATAACACTAACAAACAATACGATATAAATAGTTAGTGAACGTGCAGCTTGAACGTGACATTTGACACGAGTCCTAAAAACGCAATCCACAAGAGACGTTGAACTTACGAAGTTCGAAAATAGGCAAGGTTATAATAGCCGACTGGAACTGGCACATACAATGCATACAATTCATTATTAAGGTCAATGTTAAGATTAAGGTAGCCCGACTAACAACAACAACGAGGCTAAAAAGCTGTTGTGGTACCGGCAACAAGTTGTAGCATATGCGCACAAAGCACAGGCTGCTGCAACAAGTGGAGGCCAAAAGCCAAGATGAAGACGGGCAATAATAAAATCAAGCGAAAGTTGACCCACAAACGTGCGTTCATTCATAAACCGGTAACGCGAGCGAGACACATACAGTCCACATACAATCCACGACGGCAGCGTAGGGGTAACTGTTTGGGAAATTTTTGTGGAACGCAAGCATGCGCATTAGCTACGTTAGAGCGAGAGAGTGCTAATGAGAAGGTGAGCGCAGAGAATCAGCTGTAGCAACGTGTTTATTTACAAAACACAACTCACACTTGCACAACTGGAGGGGAGAGCGACACCAGACTCTCAGTGAGAGTGAAACTTTGCGAGTGAGATGGCACAAGCAGTATTTGATTGCTTTTATTTTGCTACTAGTGCAACCGAACAGTCGACGCATCGGTGGCCCTACGGTTCACGGTTTACGATTTATTTACTTAGCTTACTTTTTTATGAGTTTGCGCGCACCTGTTTTATGAATGAATCACTTTACTCTAGGCCCTAACATGCGAACGCTTGCCTGGGGTTAAAGTTCGCACTTCTAAAGATCAAATCAAGTCTAACCTGCTAATGGGCACCGGAAACGCCTGAGCCCGGCATAACAGCACGATGTCCGTACCGCAAAGCCTCTCAATTCCGGACCATTTCGCATCCACAGAGAGGGTGGGGACCTTGGCAGAAATTGGTTCTGTTGGTGGACAAATAAGCAAGCAGCAGTTTACAAATACTATACTTCATAATATTATACATTGACTGAACGTTGGCAAAGGAATCGATCAGAAATTGGTGTAATTAGCTTTTATTTGCTATGGAGATTGTAAACCTATAATTGGTTAAAGAAATGGGTAAAATATTTTCATTTTCTATTTTAATGTTATTCTTTGAATGTTTGTATTAGGGGAACTCTGTTGACTGAATGTTTATTACCGGAAAACAGGGGCCGGATATCCCTGCGCAGGGCAGAGCAATGAAATGTCAGCGTCTCTCTTGAGCTCGAAAGGTTTACTCATTATTGATGGTATTCAACAGTTGTATCAAAGGTTCAAAATGAAAACAGCCCAAATTTGAAAAGATAAACGACGAATTCGGTCACAATACACACTCTTGTGTAGCTGTCCTATCAAACTAAATGCTGACTGGTATATTTAATATATACTGTATCAAAACCAATAATAATTCGTAATCAAAATGTCGGCTTACCGAAAACTAGGTGCTGGATAACCCTGTGCAGGGCAAAGTAAAGAAATTACATATGTCTGACTTATTTCCAATGGTTTTTGAACGAGTGCAGGTGTTTTAGGAGCAGAGCTTGAAATGGGTTCTGTAATCGTGTTGAAAATTAGAATCGGTGTATGAAATTGGTTCTGTAAATTAGTTGAAAAATATTAAAGATAATAGTATATATGCTTGTCGAGAAAAGCCTGACTTTGATAAGGGATGTACATTTTTAAAATATTATTAGTAAAACGAACCTAAAACTGGGAGCTGGGTAACCCTGAGCGGGACATAGTATCGCTGTGTCAGTCCTAAACTCAACAATATTGGGTTTATAAGTCAAGGCGTTTATTTTAGGTGGACTGCTCGCAATAGGCTCTGAAAGCAAGGTAGAATTGGATACAATCAATTTAAGTGAAAAGTTACTATTCACTATATGTGTTGCCATGATTGTTGTTTAGACACTTGAGCCTAAAATAAGGCCTTCCCGAAAGCTGGGTGCTGTGGATAGCCCTGAGCTGGACAGAGAATTGATATGCTTAAGTGAGCCGGAACAATCAAAGGACGCGACTGCAAAGGAGGCTCTTTGGGAGCTGTGCTCGACACAGGTTCTATAAAATATTTAAACTGGATAAGAATGACTTCCTGAATGCAATCTGACTAAATGCTGTACCAAATCACTTCCGCTAACTAATTTAATGTGAATGCCCCCCAATGATTTTAAAATATAAACATAGAAAATCGGACTTTTGAATAGAAAACAACTGAATGCCAATACCTATATATATACTATATCATAAAAGTATTAGAAACAAGAGGAAAAGACAAGTAAAATAAGTCATTTAAGAACATTAGAATTCATTGACTAACAGTTGCCTCTAATACACCATTGATTAAACAGTAATAAAATTCATATGTAATACATATATATATCTAAGCAGTTAAGTTTACCTAAACAATGGTACTGGATACGCTTGTGCCGGACAAAGCAAGGTGTTGCTACCTGTAATTCTAATATCCACGTTGCGTGTCTTATCGCCAGAGGTTAGTCGTGGCCCTACACTACCTACAGGTTCTGTAAAGTAGCGTGTGAACGGACTTTAATAACATTTTTTGTAATTACATGTGTAATTAAAAACTGCCTGAGTTTTTTGAAAATTACCTAAAAAACGGAACCGGGTAAGATTGTCCAGGACAGAAGAGAGGAAAACTGCTGCCCAAACGTGCTTCTGCATTTTTAAGGCGGTTTTCAACGCTAATCTTAGGCGCTACACTGCCTACGGGTTCTATTAAAAGAAAAACATATCTTGAGCGAAGATACAATGAGAATTTATGAACACCTGAATGTTGGTCGAATTTCGGCAGAATAGTACGAATGAAATCAAAAGTTTACCTAAAAGCCGGCACTGGATAGGATTGTGCTGGACAAAAGAGTGTGAATGTGGAATTTAATTGGGCCGCTGCATCCTTCAGACGTTCCCCTACACTTATTTTGGGGCCAACAGAGCCAACAGGTTCTAAGCAAAGAATTTGGGGTGAATCAGAATTTCATATGTTTTATTTTATTTGCTGTAACTGAAAACTGCACGGCATTAGGAAAGTTACCCCCATGTCTTACCTATACGCTGACACTCGATAGAACTTCGCTAAGCAAAAGATACTCAGATCTCCCTTGAAAGGTACTTCAGCATCCTTACGACGCTCTCTAATGCTGATTTTAGGCGCCACACTAAAGTTTAACAATTGATTAGTACAAGTTGCGAAACCTATTTCAAAAACTGCTAATATAAAACTTTTGAAATTTCTACAAGCATAACGGAACAAACTTTAATAAGGTCTTTTATGAATAGAAGGAGCTTCCGGGTTATTACAGATTGCAGTCAATGATGATTTAAATATCTTTTTATGCACGGACTGTTACCAATTAGTTTTAACACATTACCTATAAAAGGGCACCGGATATGCCTGAGCTGGACAAAAAATAGCAACAGTTTGGCTAAGTCGAATACTGTCGCGTGTCAGACCGTCTTGTTTGTTAACACGTGGTGAAACACTGGCCACAGGCTCTATAATTTGAGAAGATTACATGAGTTATTTCAATAACTTAACTATTAAAATCCTGATAGTTAAATGAAAAAGGGGTGACTCGAAAAAAAGGTGTTATCCAGTAGGAAGACACTGAACGCGGTTAGTTAACTCAATTTCGAATAAATTTATAGCAAATTATCTAAAATCTATGCGCTACACCCTACTGTACCTACATAACAGATTCGTTTGAATGTTGTCGATTTGGAAGAACATTGAATTTATTGGGCTATTTGAGTTCACTTTTTATATTTAGTCTAAACTTTGGTTATTGTCACATTTGCGTTTAAGGTCTCCACAAAATACAGATGTAAACTAGAAGGTTTTTGTAAATTTAACTTTTATTTTTACATTTTTACAAGTCGTACAGACTAACATGTGAAGAAATAATGATCGTTTTTTACCTGAACACCAGCATAGGATATCCTTGAGCCGGGCACAGTAACGTTGCGGTAGAACCCGAATTAATGATCGCAATTGTCACTTTGTCATTTATAACGACTTTAGGCGATACTGATCCAAAAGGTTCTACAAACAAGAGAATTTTATACAACATTCTTTTGGTGAGTTATACCACTTTGTATGCAACTTTTAAAGTCTGGCCCGAATGTTCTATTTCATTTAAACTAGGTTTCTGATTTTCTTGTACAGAACAGAAAATACTAAGAGAACAGTTAAGTGAATTTTGGGCACAGCCTAGTTGACATAATATGTGGAAAAAAATATAAAATGACTACAAAGTTGCTGAACTATCGCAACTTACCGTGCAGCAGGTGTGGGGTACGATTGAGCTGGACAAAGTAAAGTTAATGAGCTATCTTTGAGTTTATCTACCCATTTAATGCGATCATTGGGATCCACTTTTGGCGCTACACTACCCACAGGCTCTGTAATTCGATGTAAACTATTATAGTTAAAATAAGGCTCACCTAAATGAGGGAACGGGGTACGACTGAGCAGGGCAAACTATAGCTAGACTATGATTGCAAAGTACCCGAGCATAGTTAATTTCATCTTTAATATCAACTTTAGGTGCAACGCTGCCCACGGGTTCTAATTGCATAACAAGTATTTTTGAAATTAATGACTTTTATATTATTTGCAGCGTTTGGTTTCTTAATAATAGATCAATATTAGTTATATTATACCTAAAAACTGGCATAGGATACGATTGAGCTGGACATAAAAGTGCATTGGATGAGCCAAACTGTGTTCTCGCAAAAGTAAATTCGTCTTTTGTGTCAACTTTAGGTGCTAATAAGCTTATGGGCTCTAGAAAGCAAGAATAATTTAAAAAAAAAACAATGAAATTCATCGTAAATGCATTATAAAATGCTGTTAAATGCTATTCGTGCTAAATTGAAACTGACCTTACTATAGGTACCGGATACGCTTGTCCAGGACATTGCATTGAATATGATTCCGTCAGTCTTACTTGCAAAACTTGGAACTTGTCATGCAAATTGGTAACTTTAGGAGGAACGGATCCAATTGGTTCTAGATAGTTTAACGGAATGTTTAAATACATTTCATTATTCACATAAAACAAAAAATGCCCTTTTGCTGAATAGGAAATTCGATTCTGACAATTTTTGATTTATAAAATTATAAATAAATCTCAACCATGGAAATTTCAAACGCATATATAAGGTACTAGGTTTCAAAATTGTGATACAGAATGGTTGACTTAAGTATTTTCACCTGTTAATGGGTACTGGAAAAGCTTGCCCAGGACACTGCATGGCATACTTCGTACCCAAAAGTATTTCCATGGTGCGAACTCGCTCGAGTACGGTTAATTTTGGTGGCACAGATGCAACGGGCTCTATATATGATAAGGTTAATTCATTATATTTGGAGAACTTGACTACCTGAATATTCGGTTAGCATCGATCTCAAATCGCGTTACCTGAAAAAAGGGATCGGTTATGATTGGGCAGGACACTTAAGATTTAGATTCTCCCCGAAGTATACACGAGCATTAGTAATCTCAACATCTATGCTGACCTTGGGTGGAACGCTACCAAACGGCTCAGTAAAAATTTCATCAATGTGTTCATACAAAAAACATCTACTCTCTTCTGTATATTTTTCTAATTTAAATCTGTATGTCTGACGTGTATCAAGGCAGGTAAATCGCATACTAGTCGACTTAAACTGACCCCATTTACAAATATTCTGTGTGGAAATGGAGCTAACTAGATAATTCCAATAATTATACAATAAGAATTGGTTCAATTCATTACAAATCAAAGTAATTATAAATGTGTAATATCAATTTTTCTTTTAAGAAGGGATATGACGAATATAGATAGATTAAACTTAGACATCGGGTTCAGGCAAATGTGATATTATTCTTGTGGTTTCTATAACCACACACCTGAATGAAGGCGTTGGGAATGATTGCGCCGAGCAGAGCAGAGCGTAGCTGCTACTAAGCTCCACATCTTTAAACTGGTGCTTGTCCTGAATATTAACCTTTGGTTGCACGGTGCCAACGGGCTCTAAAGATTTAGAATTCGCATATCATTATGAATTTTAGATTTTTAATTGAAGTTTAACTGAATGTTGTTCGAGGACATATATTAGCATTTAGAATCTTACTTAAAAACGGGCACGGGGTAAGCCTGTATAGGACACTGTACGTTGAAGTTAGTGCGGCTCAAAACTTGCATCATTTTGAACCGTTCCAGAAAATTTAATTGTGGAGCAACGCTACCAACGGGTTCTGAAACAACCAAGTGACCCGGTGTTGAATAACGATATGTTAAAGGCATCTATAGAACCGCTTATATGATGGGATAAAATAAAGGGTAGACAATCACCCATAGCATACCTAAAAACAGGCTGAGGGTACCCTTGAGCTGGACATGAGAGACTCAAACCGAACTTGCTCTTTACTTTAACATGCTTTAGATCATCTGCATTTACTATCTTAGGGCTAACGCTACCGATGGGCTCTGAAATTGGAGTGGGGAACTTGGAAATTACAAGATTTTACTAATTTCGAACTGCCATAGTTTACGGATAGAGTTACCTATAGAATGGCTGGGGATATCCTTGAGCAGGGCATAATAAACTTAAATTTTTATCCTTTTTGCTCTTAATATGGTTATAGTCATCGCCTACATTTATTTTGGGACTAACACTGGCAACAGGTTCTGAAAACATATAAAATGAGAAGCCAACAAAGGAATCATTTAAGTAAAAATATATTGCCTGACTTTGGAACTAGAATATCAACAGTGTTTATTCAATTTAGTGCAGAAGTTGAGCAAAACAGAAAAACATTTATAAATAAACTCTGGTATGCCCTATATGTACTATGAAATATTACCGAAAAAAGGGCACTGGATAAGCCTGAGCTGGACACATTAAAGTTACGCTGTGGTTGATTTGAGCTCGAGTGAGAGTTATATGCTCTTGGTTGCCATTGCCGTTAAACTGTGGAGGGACGCTACTAACAGGCTCTACATAAATATATACATTTTTAATAAAATATAAAAAAACTTATGATCTCTTATCGTTTGCCCAAATGTTGGTAGCTTGTTACCTAAAGAAAGGCACTGGATAGGCCTGGGCAGGGCACATTAGCGAGGCGCTGTTACTCATTGTAACTTTGGGTATTTTAATGGCATCATCACCAGCCGTTACCCTAGGACTAACACTTGCCACGGGCTCTATGAATAACGGTATAAGATACATTTAACATGAAAATATGACAAAACATTCTTCCTTATGTTGAGGTAGGTTACCTAAAGTAGGGTACTGGATAAGCCTGAACTGGACATAATAGCGTAGTACTATATTTTACGGGCATCGTTACGATACGGGACACATCGCCACTGGTTAGACGTGGCCCAACACTGCCAACGGGTTCTATTGAACAACAGACATACGCAGATGTAGTATTCTTGTATTACGTGATGAATGTAGTTGGGATAACTCTTACCTAAACAATGGCACAGGATAAGCTTGTGCTGGACAGAGCAAAGTTATGGCATGCTGAATGCTATATTGTACAACTTTAATATCATTGCCTGAAATCAGACGTGGGCCAACACTTCCAATTGGTTCTGCAGAGAAATAAATACTCTAAGTTTTGGATTGGGTATGTGAAAAACTAGCCATGTTTTGGTGGCATTTAGTAAGGTATTAGGGCTAGCACACCTAAATAATGGCGCTGGATATGCCTGGGCGGGACACACAATTGTAAGGCTTTCTTTGGCTGCACTCGTAAAGCTGCTACTGGTCAAAGTTGTTGAAAATTTTGGCGAAACCCTGCCAACTGGTTCTGTGAATAAATCGAAACGAAAGTGGTAAATTGATAATAAAATTATCATTTTGGATTCAATTTCTATAGATATTGAGTGGTAAACGCACTTACCTTCTGTGCAACATAAAACATTGAGATAATCATACAAATAAAATGCACTTAAGGGTGTAGCTTTTAGAAGCTTATTTTGTAAACAGACCAGAACTGGCTAATCAAAACACTATATCATAATCGGCTTTATTTCAAGCTCATTGTCGAGTACCCTATCCCAACATTCAGGCAGTTTTCAATTTATTACTACTAGCAACAATTTTTTGACTTAAGATTATAAATTGCCAATAAACTAAAGCTATACATATCTATATAACAAATTTAATATTCATTGAATTACAATACATTTATTCCTCACAAAGAAAAAGACTTTAAGCGAAAAGTCTTTTTGATTGAATATGGGAACGTTTCTTTATCAAAATATTGTTGCTTTTTTTTCGTAAATATATTTTAATCACAGAGTATATAATTTCTCCGTTATTTACAAGCAAAACAAAGAAAAAGTGATGTATTCAGTTAATTTATACTATATTTTATTGTACTTGTTCGTTATTTTGCTTAGTTAGTACTTGGAATATATTGGAATACTTGAAAGTTTTGGTTTCAAAAAGTAGCCATGATATTCGATTAATTTAAATCAATGAATAATCAGCCATTACATGATTGTTAAATTATTCCAAATACTCTTTTGTTAAGCAATCTTAATCGAATGCTTTTTAGCATTCATTAAGATTTGGTTGTCAATATTTCTAACATTTATACAAATAATCGCACGTCTTTTATTGAATTTAGTTTAATTTAATGTAATACAAATTAGACATATATTTTTGATTATTAAATATCATAATTGAATTTACTTTTTAAAACAAAACGTGGTTTATATTATTTTGTATTTAATGTTAAAAATTAGAGGAAACCTCAGTTATCTGCTTATGGATATAGCTGTTATTTAGTGTACAAAGAAAGAATGACTACAATAAATAATAAAAAACATTAAAAGCATTACGTGTTTAAATAAAAAATAATAAATAAATCAACTATTTTATCGATATGAATAAAAGATAAGATAAAACGATTGCCAGATCTTGTAACTAAAAATTCGATCAATAATAGTGTATAAAGAAAAATTCCCTATAGTGTAATTATTTCGATTTAAGCTTTTAAATTTTTTTAATGATGTATTCTGATTTTCAATAGCTTCACCATGGATTATGTTTTTAAATTTTGCCATATTTTGAACAACATGACAGATAACTGAGAATTCCTCATATGCTGCAGTATAAGCTGGCAAATCAGAGCCAACTTACCTGTGATAACCAAACGCCCTTTGGTCGCACTGAGACGAGTCTCTCCAGTCAAGCGATGTTTGGTTCGACACTGATAGCTCTTGTATCCATCTTCAGGTCCTACTTCACGGATGTGTAGTTCGCCGGAGGGCAAGACAAGATACTTGCCATCTAATGTTTGATTGATGTATTAAGACGAAATATTCGAATAAAAAAGGTAATAGGTTAGACATTAATATATCAAGCTAAACTTAAGCTAAAAATTAAAACAAAAACATGCAACAAAGCTAATTTTATATACAATAGAAGAAATTCAATTACAGCTATTGCTTTAATTCAATTTGTTCAATATTCACATTCGAAAGCCGCACGCAACAGTTTCTGTATATTCTCTTTAATCGCGAACATTGCGCGATTTCAAAATGTTCCAATGTGTCTTCATGCTGTGTAGCTTTTTGAATGTGATTTGTATGTTAATAGATACAGTATATTAAACTATTTATTATATTTTCAGCTCTGTATAATATTGAAAGACTGATACGGTGTTAGCTTTCAATTGTTGTTGGAATATGTACATACATTTCTGTGTATCAGTCTTGCAATAATGAAATATTGTTCATAGGATATATTACAATAATTAATCAACTATGAAGCAAATATTTTATTAAACTTATTATTTAAGGTTACTTATTTTTTAAACCAATGTTTTATTAATGTTCACACCATGAAATAATTAAGGAAATTTGTTTTCTTTAAATGAAAAAGTATTTTTACTCTAGCTTGATTATGAATATGTATTCAAAATTTTAGGAATTCATAAAAAAATTTCCTGTAATTTTTCAGCGATGGATCATTTGGAATCATCATGCATCAACAAAAATGCCAAAAGTTAATTTCATTTGAGATAACATTTAATATGATGTTTTGGTTTTTTTGAAGCATTTATGTTTTTTATGAGTATATGCTTATATATACATACAAATATACAAATTATTGCGGAATTTATTAGCATTTTTGTTCAGACATATGTACAATAATACTATTTACACTATACTATAAAACAACGCTACTTTTAACTGTTAGTACATGAAGGGATAGGAATGATTGTCGGGCAAGTCAGGAGTAACTCTTGGCGTTTGGTAGGGAGTGGGAAAGGAAGCCAAAATAATAAATAGACACGGGAGAAAATAAAACATGTGGAAAAAAAAACTAAAATAAATGCCTAACAGCGCAGTAATTAAGAACCTTTCTAAAGTCGGAATTACTAGATCGTCTAGAAATTAATGATTAATGAGCGAGAAGCTAGCAATTGGACAGTGATAGGGATCGTATTGTTGTATGTGTATGGGAATAAGAACAAGGCTAACTCTAAAAAAATTAAAGCTAGTGGTTTACCGCTAGCTGCGACATCTGTCTGGGGATATATCTGACGTTCCTCATCCTCAACCCACGAGTCGATCACTATAAAGTCAGCAACAAAACTGGGAATGTGGCACTTTAAAATTGCGCTGTTGCCACGCAGAATGGATTCATCCATGACATTAACACTGTAGGACTGTGGCACAACTAGAGATAAATAGAGAAAGTTTCTATAAAGTGGGATGGATTTTATGGATTTTGGGAACATATTAAAAATCATAGGTGTGAACCGACCCTTCATGTATATTAATTTGACTTTAAAATGTGAAACAAATAAGAAGCGGTGTACCCGTCATATTCCTGGTATATATATCACCCTCGGTATTTATCCAATCGGTTATATCAACATGATCTGCCACAAACGATGGTGTTTGACACTTAAATATGGCGGCATTGCCTTTGATTACATACTCATCATATACTTGTGACTCAAAGAACTGTTTGACCACTAAAAAAATATTGAATGGTAATCTCATGGAAAGTTTAAATATAAACAGGATGTAATAAGAAAAGTGTGGGATGTAGAATATGTTGGATTTCAGTAGAGCTTAATTCCTAATTATAACCGACCTTAGCTAAACTAAAACCAATTTTACCAATGGATTCGTCGGGCAAAGGGCGCGTTATCTCCACGCCCTCCTCATCTAACCAAGCCTCAACGTCTATGAAATCGGCTACAAATGAGGGTACCAAACATTTGAGTGTGGCAGAGTTGCCACGTAGTACAAACTCATCGATAACACGTGTCTGATAAAATTGATGCACAACTGAGAAAAATAAATTAAGTATTTAAAAAAATACTGATTAAAAATGGGAATGAATTGGTGCATTAGGAAACCTTTAGATTAATTTTAAATAAATTCATTAAAAAGTTCAGTTGAGTAAAGTACCCGTCTCCTCTGCATTATTGGGATAGTAATTGCGGCCCTCTGAATCCAACCAGAGATCAACGAAAACGAAGTCAGCTACATATGAAGGTATCTCGCACTTCATAACTACAGAGTTTCCCCGAATAACATATTCATTGTCAGCTTCCGATTCATAAGTTTGTATAACAACTGAAGCAAATGGTTTTTACAGAATAAATTTAATAGCAAATTATAATATTGGGAAAACGAAGGAGTTCATCTAATATATATTAAAGGAGCTATTTGGTAACTGTACCATAAGCACTGGTTGCGTTATTTCGCCACAATTCAACGCCTTCCTCATCTACCCAGGCCTCGATTTGAACAAAGTCGGCTACAAACGAGGGAATCTTACACTTAACCACTGCAGCATTACCCTTTATTACATATTCATTCTCCGCTTCTGTTATGTAGAACTGTGAAACAACTGATTCAAAAATTAAAGACAATGAAACATATAAAAAATTAACAAAATTTGATTTGATTGGGTTATAACTTAAATCTAAAAGTTCTATGGGATTTAAAGGCTAGGCCCACCAT
This sequence comes from Sphaerogastrella javana, assembly GCA_037040025.1. Taxonomy (NCBI): domain Eukaryota; kingdom Metazoa; phylum Arthropoda; class Insecta; order Diptera; family Drosophilidae; genus Sphaerogastrella; species Sphaerogastrella javana. Next base: position 7,831 of record JBANCZ010000160.1, on the reverse strand, counting down.
AATTATCAGAGAAGCTTAAAACGTTGCCCTCCTCGTCAATCCATGATTCAACTCGTACGAAATCAGCCACAAACGATGGAATCGAACACTTTAAAACTGCAGCATTGCCTTTAATAACATACTCTGTCAGAATTTCTGCCTCATAAAATTGATTGACCACTGAAAAAGTTTGAATTATGCACAAAAATAAATATCAGTTAACTGGATTGGGTTTTGGATATGTGATGTCACCAAGTACCATTAATTACAAATAATCTCGCTACTAGAGGTTTTATGTTGACTTATACCATAACTATCAGAACGACGCAACTCGGTGCCTTCTTCATCAATCCACGACTCGACCGAAACGAAATCGGCTACAAACGAAGGAATAGAGCATTTAAGTACTGCTGCATTGCCCTTGATGACATACTCCATTAAAATATCGGCACCGTAAAACTGATTAACAACTGCATTACACAACAAATGATAAATATAGAAATTAATTATAAAATGTTTTGCATCTTAAACATATTAAAGCAAAATTGAATGGGAATAAAAGGAAGAATGTTCTTTTGATATATAATACATGATATCGCTGATAACCCTCATGAAGATGTTTGGTCATGAAACTCGGTAATTGGCATTTCAGAACTTCAGTATTCAATTCGAATACGTATTTCGAAAAAAATTGCAGTGTGGTTGAATTGTAATAGGATGTATGTAGGAGAATAAAGGAAGCCCTAGCATGCAAAATGAGTAAAAGTCAAAATGGGAAATCTTATCAATTTAAGGCTTTTATTTTCTATAACCGAATAATATTTTAAATATCTACCAATGCCCTGTTGATCATCAAGCGAACCGTATAGCTGCCCCTCTTCATCTTGCCATGAGACAACCTGCACAAAGTCCGCGACAAAAGATGGTATCGAACACTTGAGAACTGCCGAATTGCCTCGTATAACATACTCATTATTAACCTCCGACTCATAGAACTGTTGCACCACTACAAATTAACAACAATTAGAGAGATTACATGAGCAGAAGCGACACCTTGCGTGTTTGTGGGCCTGTGAAAATAGATTCTAGCCCTATTAAAATATGTCTTATAAGTACAATTGGGGTAGAAATTATGGACCAACAAACGAATGCATTAAGTCCGACATAAAGAAATGTTTAATGAAATGTATAAATATTTAATAATTCATGGTGCAATTTCCCTGAGAAAGTCTCTGGACTAGTAATAACGACGGAACATGGTTCATAGACACGCACTGACTCTAAGAATTAAAAAATTAATGTATGAAAATGGAAAGGGTTCATTATTTCTAAACAATTAAGATGTTTGCAAGAAAAGTAACTTTTTTAGGTAAATAAATTGGTATCCAGTCTGCACGGTCTGTTAATAACTTTGTATATATCAATGAGTAAATATATATATAATTATTTATATATTATTAAAATATATATTCATTTATATATTATTATAATATATATTTATTTATATATATATATGATTTCTTGCATTGGCAACGTGGTAATTGTGGTTTAAACTGTAACGTTCTTTGGTGTGTATATTCATATTGTCGTACACAGATCATGTTACACTTTATTAGACTACTTTACAATAAAGTTACAGTTACTTATATCGCACTTATACCAACTTGAACTAAGTGAAAACAAACCATATTCGGTGCCTAGTATAAAATTTTCATTCTGATCCGTATGCCAAGACACAACGCTAACAAAATCGGCAACAAAAGACGGGACTTCACACTTAAGGACGGCTGCATTTCCGCGTATTACATATGCCTTATTTACATCAGTATCGTAGTATTGAGCAACAACTAAAGTATATCCATAAAAAAAAAGAAACGGTTCACAGATAAATACAAGTGGTGTGCAAACAAAAAATAGGTAAATCAATTTTTTATATGTATATATGAATCGGAAAAATGACACTTGACGAAGCATGAAAACTTATGCCTAACCAGTGCTCGGTAATTGAGTTAGCTGATTACAATAGTACTATACAAGTTCAAGTAATTAGTGTAGCAGTTTGTGTGTTGAGAGTGTTGGGAATATATACTATTTAGTGTTGGTTAACTGTAGTCAGTACTAATTGTAATAAAAACATCGGTGTTGGTTAACTGTATTTGTAATAAATAAGAATTCTGTTATGTGTGGAAGAGCAGTTTCTGTACACTTAGTTAAAAGCAGTGTTGTTTCATAACACACAGAGAACCTAGCAATTACAAACAAAAAAGGATTGAGAAGACGAAGTCTGATTGCAAATGTCACACACCATATTCAGTGTCTGGGTAGAAGCTCTCTTCCTGGTCGGTATGCCAGGATATAACGTTTACAAAATCTGCTACAAAAGATGGTATATCACATTTGAGGATGGCCGAATTGCCACGTATAACAAACGCCTTGTGTATATCCTCTTCATAGTGTTGTGAAACGACTGAATATGTAGAAAAAACAAAATATAGTTTTCATTTAATAATATGGGAACATAAAGTAATGAATGGATATGATGGGGCTGTTTTAGCTATCATACGTTTAGTGAGATTTAACCTATGGTACAATGCAGTAAATACTAAAGAAGTAGCTGTCTAATGATCTAATGTCTCTAACAAGCCAAAATGCGCACCATACTCTGTGCCCGGAAAGTAATTTTCATCTTGATCAGTGTGCCAAGAGACAACTTCAACGAAATCGGCCACGAATGAGGGTATTAAGCACTTTATAACTGCAGAATTGCCTCGAATCACATGTTCCTTGTTCACGTCTGCTTCGTAGTACTGAGCAACAACTGGAAAATTATGTGAGTGTGTACGTTGAATTACAATATATGGTATATTGTGACTATGAATCTCCGGTTAGCCTACAAAGGAATACTTATGCATCCTAAGAAACTGCGTGATTGAATCAGTTCCAAGAAAAAAAAAGCTCACCTGTTTAAAAACAAAACAAATATTAAGCCTTCAGTTTAGTACTAAATCCAAAAAAAAAAATATAAACTCTGCCTAAGCTTAATAGACCCTGGAGGATTCTTTTGTATATGTATGACAAATATTTATACATAGTAAGTATGTACGTGTCTAAAACCACTTCTCTGTCTTTAAAAGATAATTTATTTTTTTGCTAAAAATATATCTAAAAAGGTGTATGTTAAAATTGTCAAAATCTAACCGAGTTTCGTCAAAACTACATAAGTTAATTTTCCTAATTTGCCGACAAATAGTATCTGATATCGTACGGAAACATTTGTATAGCTCTAAATTTTAAAGTAGTAAATGTATCTTAAATAAATACATCAGATGTAGTGTCATTACAAATTCGTGATTAATGGAATTTTTAAAAGTATATTTGAAACAGTGTACTATGAAAATGTACCTGATTTTGGTAATTATATTTTCTAATTAAAAAACAAGTCAATTTTCTAACCCTTTTTATATTTACTAACGAGATTCGACTTCTCAATCAACACTTTACTTTAAAATATCTACTGTACAGTTTCATTGACACCGAGCTGAATTCGAAGTCTTATATAAATGTTATAATAAACTACTATCAACTAGAAAAGCAGGAGTCAGAAAAGTAAGAAGAACACAGCTGTCTCTGAACGTGAGTTAATTGTCTGCTAACACGTAATTTATTGCGAATGGTCAGATCGATGACGACGACGTTCTGAGGTGATGACCCTGCTGGTTGCATATATTTGTGGCTTTGATATAGTTACGTAAAATGGGATTAACTACAGCCTATTAAAAGGTAGAGTTATATAATAGAATTAATAGTAATATTTGTCATAACAGGATAATCAAAGAACTTTAATTCGGCGCTTGATGCAAACTGTAGCCCCACTGGTGCGACGTAAGCAACATAACCATTTGCATTATCATCAACAACAACATTTGGCACAACGATAAATTGCAATAAAATGACCAAAAATACGTGAAGAAACCATAAACATAAAAATTTACTCGAAGAAGCAGAATTGTTTACAGTCTCACAATTTCACACGTGACCAACGGGTGTGAAGAGACTTTAATTGAAAAAGTAAATACGCATCGATTCGAAAATGTTAATAGGTTATCTGATGTTGCATTGCCTGGAACGGAAGTCCTTACACAAAAAGAAGTTACTCTGATGAAAGAGTTCGACGCTGATATTTTTATAAGACAGTTAAAAACGTAAATATAATATATATTACATTATGTATAATATATATTATATTATGTGAAAAAATGGCAACCAGAATCAAAACGCTGAGAGTTTTAAATCCAAAATATTATGCAACGCAGTTCGATCAATATGTTTGCTGAAAAGTTATAGAAATGTGTGCAAGTTAAGCATTGGATGTGTTTATCAAATTGATTGCTAATATATATTTAATTCTAAAAAAAACGGAAAGAGCGGCACTCGACAGTATTGATACTCTCTGATTAGTTTCACAATTTTTATTGTTTCACTATATTTAAGACATTTTAATAAAATCTTTTGCGAATGTTTCTGACAAACTTTTGTATATATAAAACAAATTATTAATAATGAACCATAATATTTAAGCCTGCATATTCTATATATGTATAACAAATTATTTGTCATCGAGAATTCAAATGTGTAGTCTCAAAGAAATTGTAATAAACTTTATCTGAATATAAACTGGCCTAAAAGTTCTGGTGACCCTACCTGAAGCCGCATAACTTAACTTAACTGAGTATTACACAGATCTGAGTTTGGACCAAATTTGGTCTCTGTGTCTCAAATATAGACGCGTTTATATAGACAAACGAATTGTTTTTTCTATGTAACATATAAAAATGCGTTCTTTTAAATTACACATTTATCAAAAAAGATAATTTAGCATAATGTCTGCTTACGACGTTTACTATACATATTTATATTCTTCTATCTCTGTTGTTCTGATTATAATCATTTTCATTAACAACATCCAATGAACTTCCTTTGCACTTTATTAATCTGGACGCGGTCTCTCTAGAACAGCGACAACTTACCCGCTCTGACATGCACGTCACGGGAAATAATAGAGCCGAACTGATTGCGGGCAAGGCATGCATAGACCTGGGCATGCACCTCTTGACGATAGTCCTCGGCACGGAATGGTGGGAAGACTAACTTGCCATCCGAAGAGATCTGACGCAGACCAGGTACATCTCCGACAGCGGTACCATCACTTCGTATCCAAATAATTTCAGGCATGGGATTTCCGCTGGACTTGCATTCAATTTCAGCCCCAGTAGAATTTGAGAAGTCAATGCGATTGGTGGGTTCCTTTAGGAAAACGGGTCCTTTTTGATCGGAATCTGGTGGATTAGCAGCCAAAGTGCTGCTAACAGTGGCTAAAACAAAAAGATAAATAGACAATTAATGTAAAACAATCAACAAACCTATACGAATAGTTATATAAACTATGGATATTCTTAAATAGTTAAATGAGTAGGTCATAGCGTTAAACTAAAAAATACGTTAGATGAAAATATATACACATTTCTTTTCATTAAATATTAAATAGGTAAATTGTATCTATTCCTATTTTGTTATAGGTTACGCAACATGAGTCAGGCCTAGTATTAAGTGTATTGTTAAAAATTCGGCTTTTGTACCACAGTTTATTTTGTTATAGACAATTGAAAGCAATGGATCAGTGACTCGGATTGGAACTCACAGAACCACTCACCGGAGCAAGAGCCCCAGGAAACTCAACGGAACTGAAGTGAGTCGGGTTGCTTTTTCACTTACAACAAAAAAAACAGGTATGTATACCTACAAAAACTGGTTACTCTGTCACATCCTCTCCAAATACACACCCACAAAACGAAAAGCTTCAACAACATACAAATATTATTTGAAGTCAGTGATGCTTTAGAATGGAAAATAAAAAGTGGCCCATATCAGTCTATAGGTACAATCATCTGCCTCTCATGCTGGGTGATGCTTAGGTATTCGCAAGCAATTCATATTCAATTTTATACATTGGCATTCAACATGCTTGGAGCTAAACCTACGCTCGGATTTGACGAACAGTTGTTTCATGTTAAACTTTATGCCGAAATTTTCAATTAGTAATCAGTCTTTAGTATGAGAATATATTTGATCTTTGTTAAAAATGTTTGACTCAAAGACTTCATGATTGCTGAATCAAATTAAATAAATTTTTTGTAGAGTCCCACTATCATATAAAATTTGGGCATATTGTTACATATTTGTCTTTTTGTTGATTAAAAAATATCCAACAGTAGGTACTTGTCCGACAGTAGGGACCCTGTGTTCAGTATTTTCGGAACAGAATAGTATTAGTGGGGATTGGGGATAGATATCTAAAATTTAAATTTAAAGTACGCGGAGGTTGAAATTCAGCATACTTGTACAACGTTATAACTCCAAAATAGTGATATGGTTAATGTTGGTATCCAATTTTGTAGGAGTGGGTCTTGGACTCTAAAATGCGAAAATGACAGTATATGTATAATGTGAATGTGCATGTATGTGCTAAATCAGAACTTGCTATCTTTTAAATTGCACCTGTTTTCTTATTTTTCGTTTTGGGGGCTCCTACAGTGAAGAAGTGGGGACAGGCATCGGAAATTTGGACGAAACTACGTGGTAGGCAAAGGTGCAGATGTATTCCAAAGTGGAACATTCTATCTTTAACATTGTGGCTGTTATATAGGTTTTTAGTTATGGTTTCCCCAATTCTGGGAGAGTGGAGGTGGGTATCCAAAATTTTTATTACAGTATATGTATACAGGAATTTAAGACATTCGCGCCAAAGTACAACGTTCTATCTCTAAAGTAGCACCTCTTATGGCAATTTGAAGAGTTATTAACCACATCCAATTGCAAAGGAATGGGGGCAGGTATCCAAAATTAAAAACAAACTTGATCTGCTTCAGCGGACAGACAGACAGACATGGCCCAATCGACTGCCACGCGTCCTTCTGCCTGTAACACACAAATCGAGTTTGTGCAAAGTTAATAGACCCTTTTGTGTTTTTTAAACACAGAGTCTAAAAAAATACGTACAAATGTATAATGGAATGAATTTATCCGTTTATTAGGATTATATTTAATTTTGGGAAAGTTCACCTTACATTTAACATTAAAACAGAAAATACAAATATTTTAAGATACTTGAAAATATATTGCTCATTAAAAATGTAGTTCCAATCAAAAATATTACTACAATGGTAGTATAAGACTAATTTCCTATTAAAAGCCATGCCGCTGTGTAAATTTTACTATATAATAAATTCGTCTCGATTAACAACAATTAAAGTTTATAAAAATGAATACTATTACAGTATGATACTGAAATTGACGATTCAATCATCAAAAATAATAAAGAAATAAAAAATAAAAATTTCGGGGGAGTGGGTGCAGGCATCTAAAACTTGTTAAAACATGATCTGCGTAAGTTATAACCTATCATCGTGGCGAGTATGAATATTGCTGTTCTTGTAGTTTCCATAATGTAGGTGTTAATACGGACGGACTGACGAATACGGACAGACAAACATAGTTTAGTCGACTCGGCTTCTCATCCTGATACAGGATATGTTAGATCTAAAAAGAATGTTTTTTATTTTGCTATTTTGGATCTAGATAGATTTTGGTATACGCACCGATTAAATTAACGATATTGATTATCAATATTAATACAGAAATCATTATCGGTATACAGTACCAAATATAATTTACTGCACAAAAAAACCACATCACACTCGAAATATTATTCTGCCCCAGAAATCTAAAACTGATAACAAAATATTAATACTATTATCCAAAAAAAAAAAAAAAGAAGCACACAGTCCAGATTGTC